>CAJNOI010000433.1:38187-51216 GCA_905250115.1 Adineta steineri | reverse complement strand
CGTGAAGAACGTGTGAAGATGCTTTTTGATGATGATTTTTTCCACCAAACTATACCAATTGCTAATAAAATTACAACAGTAGGAATAACTGTTGATAAAACAATTATGTAAGTCTCTTTCGAAGGATTCACATTATTGGTTAATGTATTTGTTATTGTAATCGATGTAGTTTCTATTGGTGGTAATGATGCAATTGTTATTATCGTTATTGTCGAATTTTCATAGCGTGTCGATAATGTTGTTTGACTAGTTGTAGAAGAATGAATTTCTTCTTGAGTACTGTCCACCTACATAAACAAAGAAATACTAAGGATACTATATAATGTATTATTTATCGCTAACTATTATGAATGTCTTATGTTTGTTGACATTATCATAAGAAAAACATATTATTATAGCAAATAAATTAACGATTATATGTCTAGATTGCAGTATAAGGAAAACTAATATACAAGAATAGAAGAGATATTCTTAGTTTTCTTTCGATAATATGATATCATAAAGTTGTAGAAACGATTTATTTAGAATGGGAAATGATAGTGATATTAAAATAAGTAATATCATTTTTATTTTTATCTGATACATTACTGTCGGTAGAGTTTTGGTGGTAGTATGAGATGCTGTTGTCATTGATGGTGATATAACCGTTGTTGGTAATGTACTATATTAAAAACTAAAGAATGCATTAAACAAAATATTGATCGAACTAACTTGCTAGTACTTTCAATAGAAGATTTTGTTTCTGACATATTATCCTTTTCAAATATACAAACAAATAAGTAATAGTAAAAAATGAAACAAATATTACTGTAGTCATTGCAGGTGCACTGCTGGTTAATATTATTATACTAGTGGATTGCTAAAAGATATCATTTAATTTATTAAAATTCTTTTTCTATTTTATTATAACTTATACTGCTGTTGTTGTTTCAAGGTGCATTGAAGTCCTGTATAAATGATAAGGAATAAACATAATACTCAATATTCTTTAATAATACGTACGTAAATGTAGTATCTTTAATAGTTGTCATCGATGTTAACTCAGTTGTTAGAGTATCTTCACCTATATTAATATCAATTAACAAGTTAGTTTTTGTTTCTCATAAATATCAACCTACTGCAGTTGCCTTGATAAATCGATAATTCATCGATTCCAGCGAAAGGATTTACTGTACCAGATCTCCTTTGTATATCAAAGAATATCTACGATATCCATCGAATATACAAATATGTGTGATAATTTGATGTTACAATTATATTACATACTTTATAATTTGATTCCAAAGCAAAAAATGGTACTTGACGTTTGATCCATCCATTGATTGCAGTACTAGTTACACTATCAATTGTTTCATTTTTACCATTAGTTTCTTCTTTTATAACAGTAATAGTATTGTTAGTCACATTTGACAAATAGTAATAATAAATAAGACATTGTTCATTAACACCATTAATACCTCCTGATTTAGTTTTGATCTGGAAAGATTTTATGGTATTATCGGTCAGCTGTAAACTACCAAATTTACCTTTAGATTGTAATAAAGAGTTTACTAGAAAGACATAATTTGAGTTATTTAAAACAAACCTATAGCACATGTGCTATTGGAATTTATTACAGTTGGACAATAGCCCCTGTTACAAAAATACATATCCCAGGTAAAATTTGCTACTTTATAAGGTACAGCACATATTTGTCCATCATTTGTTGGTGTAACTAACGGTAAGTGAAAACATTCAGAATATACATAAGATTTTATTATTGACTTACGAATTGAAGTTACATCGGACAAGGGCCTACTTGGTGCTAGAAGATTTTTAGATTGCTTAATATATAAATTTGATCATATAAATCAATCTTTACTATTCAAAACTACCATTTATTAGATTAAATAGAAAGTACAACATTACGATCGCACTTCTAAAATAACTTTAGTGTTATTTTGTTCGCAGAAGTGTATTTTGATGAATTAAATGATGCAAGTTTTGAACAATAAAAACTAATTCAAACAATACTACCTATAAAAATCGGCCCACCGATACCAGAAGTCAGAATTATATTTGTGGTAAAGCAGTGATCGGTTTGAATAGAATCGTCAAAGTTACATTCATATAGAACTTGTGAGTTAATATGCGATATTAATATCAAAATGATGGTAAATCTAACATTCTATTATTATTATATATTTACTTATATAAAAAAAACTTACACAAATATACAAAATAGAAAATACGTCATTTTTGTTTATGACAATTATTTAAATATTTATATCAACATACACATGTCTTTGTCATTTTATAATATTACGATAGCTTATCTATGTTGTCTGTAAATAAAGGAACACAATTCTTCCTACTTTCTGTTGACTTACTCGAAACTAGAGAATGGATGGATGTGGGTATAGGTGATGAAGAAAACACGACCCACACCCTGCCATATTGTATTATTCGCATATATCATCATTTTTAGTACATTCATCCATGTTCAATTACTATAGCATGGTAATCACTTGTACCTTTTCTGCATCTATTATTGTTCCTGTTAAACATTTCTGTCATAGATATCAAGACAAGATAATATCTTTTTTGTACTATAACAATACAAGTTTCAACTTTACCAGTTCTTGAGCTTGTTTTTCTACATTAGGAGGACCAAGTCTGATCGAGAAACGTTTGTCTTTCATATATGACATAATTAGATGAATAAACAGAAAAAAGAATTTCAGATATCCAAAATACAGCAATAAGAGTGAGATGTAAAATATTTACAGATCTGATTAGTATCTCATCATATTGATTATATAAGAAATCTTAATTTAACCCCTTCACCGTTAAGTTTGTTTTTCAAATATTTAGTAAAATTTTTGTAATTTAACTTTTGTGAATTCATAGATAATTAAGGATAATAGAAGACGTTAGAGAACATATATTTTACTGTTTATACAGAAAATAGAAGTTGTTTTTCAATGACAAAGAGTAAGAACTTTGTCCGAGAATAGTGTTTTCAATAAACTGATATTGATCTTATTTGATCTCTTCTTTTCCTATTACACAATTTCAAGAGCGAAGAACATCGTCCATATGGAATATCAGGATCCGTGGGGCTATCTTCAGTAAGTGCAGGATGCTAGAGCAGGCTCATAGTATACAAAGAAAACAGAATTAAGGAATTACAGTAGCCATCTTTTCCATAAAATTGCTCTGACGAGTATACTCGTCGTTAACGGTGAAGGGGTTAAGTATGATTAAATGTTATCTCTACCTGATGAGATGATTAAATACAGCAGTAGTATTAAGAGAAGATAAATCTAAAGAAGTAAATATGTACATCCTATATTTCACAAAAAGAAACAAAAATAAAAAACAAAAGTCTATTGTCGTCTATAAGAACGAGGACGCTGACGATCATTGGCAGGCCATTTGCCAGTAAATGGCGTCTGATCTTCATAAGCACCACTTATTGGCGCTGGCCGCATAGGTATTGCTGGTGGAATGAGACGACCTAAAGACGATGCTAGAGTTCTTGCAAACCAATCGTTAATTTCACGAATTCCTATTAATAGAAAAAAAAATATATTATTTAAAATATTATTATTATATTAATATGATTTTACTTACCATGTAATGAAAAGTTACCATGTGAACTAATCACAAGGTTCTTTCGACGAGACCACAAGTCAAATCGATTAAATGTCGTAAAGCCATTGTTTTGTACAATAGTGTCTATTTCACGGAGACACTTGTCAAAATCAACTTTTTTGGTCATTACCTTATCTACTTTTTCTGGTATAGGCGATATCCAGCACATATATGGTTTAACTTTATATGTCTGGTCACAGAATTTCACCAGATACTTCAAGAAACTCGCTAAATGGACCTTATAATTGTTGAAATAAGTGTCCACTGAATCAGTTGATTTATTCAACTTAAATCTATAAAGAAGAACCAGTAAGATAACATTGAAATAGAGTTAAATAAATCTTACCTGTTCATATCAGCTGTATATGAACAACAAACGACAGCATCCACCTTTCCCAAGCCAGGTATGGTATGTAAAAAATCAATGGACTCCATTGATACCTGCTCATCTAATAAAGTTGATACATGTACATATATCAACCTAATGCAGCGATCTTGTACACAAAATTGACGAATCTGTCGATACGCGTCCGTTCCACCCTTGCCATCCTTACCAACCTTCAACACCCTTGTCTCACCTAAAATTACAATAAAAAGAACAATATACTATTTATTATGTTACTTAAATTACCTTCAAGAGGCGTATAATTACCATGACCACACCTTGCCTCATCATACGTCAACAAATAACCACGCAACAAGACATACAGAGGTCACGGTACAAAAGCCGAATGGAGCTATCCCCAATGAATAGCACCGTCAAACCATCGTAGATACTCAAGTAATCAGCGTGAGATACCCCGTCGGAAGTAGCAACCTTGGTGGACCGCTGAGTCTCTCCTACCAAGGCTGGTATTTCTACATTGCAAATTTTTGGCACTTTCGAAATATCAGACCCTTCATAGGAGTTGTAGTGTGGAAACGTCGACATTATCAACTGAATCATATGATTTATTCAACTTATGTCTAAGAAGAGGAAACACTAGAAGAATATTGAAATAAAATTAAACAAATCTTATCGGTTCATACCGGACGTACATGAACAACAGACTACATCAATATTACGTCTACCAGTAATTTTTGGTAACGTAGCATCCATGTTAACCCAGGACGATAATTCCGACCATCGGAAGCAGGATCTTGCACGACCTGAAATGGTTAAAAGACAGCATATTACTGTATTAATTCTCACTAACTTCACATCTATGCACCAAAAAACGTTTTTAGCTTTCGCTTTACCGCATTTCTGCTGGCTATTTTGTACGTGGTTTTATTTCACTGAAAATCAAAAGAGAACGATTGAACATATCTTCCGCTCAGGCATAAGAATTTTATACTCTCTCACAGGATGGGATGATGTATTGAGTATGATTCTATGAAAAGAGAAAAGTTTACTGGACTATATATTTTTAATGGTGTCATTTTAACTGTCATCTGGAAAGAGCAGCTAACACCCTTCAATTTCAAAAATCCTGACAGGCCTTTAATATGACTAATCCACCTAAAAAAGAGTGATATCACTCATTAGGATTCACAAAAAATAGTTTCTTTCCAAATAGATAAGCTAAACGTGCGCAATATACCCTAAATGATTGGGATATTTTGAAATCACTCAAAAAGAACAACTCAACCGTTTTAAAGAAAATACACTGTACCTGAATACATTTGTGCTGACATATTTTGTGCAGTAACAGGTTCGATTGCTGTTCATCATTAATATCTAAAAGAGAAAAAAAGAAATGTATCTCTTAATGCCCATATCATATTGAGCAAGGACCACATGTGTTAACCTTTACAAATTATTATTTTAAAAAGCGGTCGCTAGCTTATAAATGTATATTCTACTTCATGCTTCTACGGTATATGTTATGACGGAACAACTATCTTGTTCACGATTTATTCAAGAAGGCATCAACACAGCACAAAACAAACGAGAGCAAACGAACATGAAGAAGAGAAAAAGAGAGAAAGGGTAAAGGTTTATATTCGCAAGCGAAAAGATGAACCGTGTCTATATATGTTGCTCGGTGGATGACCTCGGTCACGGAGATAGGGAGGATGACGAATTGAATCCGTCACATATGTATTTTTCTTTTTATTTCTTTTTCTTCGCCTATTCTTATTTATCATAAATGTGTCTATACACATCTTCACTTCACTTCTACTCTCTGTTTGTACAATGATTAATCGAATGTATTATTTTGTAAATACCTAAACTCATTAAAATTCCTCTTTCTCTTTAATTGTGAACTCTTCATGGCACAATAAATTGAATAAAAAAACTAAGTAATTCAGAGAAAAAGAAGAAAAAAAGTATTTTTTTTCTAATGAATAAGTCATTATCAATTTCATTCTTTTCTAAAAATCTTATTTAATTAACTTACGCAATACTTAATTGAGGCAAAGGCTTATATAACTGTTCAGCGATATTGTTAAAGCATAGCCGAACATCATCTAAGCTAATTATTCATGGAAAATACATATCAGTTCGATGTTCGATAAATATATTGCGATAATCATTTAAAAAAATGACAATGCCAATACAACATTTAAGATCTGTTGTTGTCAAACAATCAAGTGCTGAACCAAAATAGTCCATTTTAATATTGTTTAGTACCGTGTATGACATATTTTATTTTATCTTTTATTTGTATATTCTTGAATATCAAAGCTTGAAGAGGGTGTGGGTGTGGGTGTAGCCATTGTGTTCTTCTTTTACCCACGGCTACCCGCAGGTCGAATCTGTCTTTTTCTGTATTGATTTTAATGATTTTCAACGATTTTAATCTTGTATTTTCTTTGAATTAAAACCAAATGTACTGAAATGTCGAAATCTAAAAAACTGAATAGGCATTTTGACACATAATAACTGAATATGTCCCAAATATTATTATTTTGAGTGTGAATACTTCGGCTGAAGAATAATTTAAAACAATGTGAAACATATCATTTGATGCAAAGTTGAATGGACTATGAGATGATGTTATTGATTTTCTGACAATCATCTTATGACATGAATATTTTATGAAAAGAGTGAGTGTCGGTATAAATAATGAAGGAAACAAGATCCACACCCTTTTTTGTAGAGAAATGAGTTTTCAGAGAAGAAAAAACTGAATATTTATTTTTAAAATAAATTTTATTTAAAAACGCATGTTCCATATCTGGCAAGATTTTTCAAAATATTTAATTAAATTAGAATATTATGAGTATTTGTGTAATTCCATTTACTTTTCTAAGTAGTTTTATTGAGGGTGTTATTTTATAAACTCAAAGCACAATGTTGAGATCCGATGTATGAGTTGAATAAGTTAAGAAAAGAAAAAGAAATTGTTCAGCCGTGGTTTTGATCTTCAAAACTGATTTTATTTTCAAACAGAAAACACAAAGGACTGTTCACAACAAGAGAAAAAAAACAAACAAAGTCATTCACGTAGATGACTATCTACATATATAAAAAGCACACAAATATTTACAAAAACTTATTACAAAGTTCAGATCAATATTCAAATCAGTCATAGAATATTTAAACCGTATTTGGTATATCTTATTTTAGAATGCCATTAGGTAATTACTGTCAGACTAATTCTATCCATGACATATGCATTTTTATTGTTCGATATTTCTATACGAATAACGTGTATGTGATCCTTTTTCGTTTCTGTATTCTCTAATATACTTTATTTCAAACGGACGTAAAGTTTAAAATATTTATATAGCTATCCCTTCACGTTTCAACCGTCAGCAATATTTAAGTAAAGGTAGGATTTATATACCGTATTTATTAGCTATTATTGATCATTTGTTATCAATTATACTAATCTAGAAAGAGCGATATTTTTAGCAATAACTTATATGCTAGTTCTTTCTTTTTCTTTTATCTCAAAAGATACTTTTCTTTGTCATTCTTTCGAAAAGAAATATTGCTCTGATCTAGTATATATGCTATCTAGGTATATATTTTGTTAAAATATATTATAGAATACTTTCTAACGTAAAATAGATTAATAATTTTTTAATATCTATCTTTGTCAAATGAAGTTTCTTAAGATAATCTACAACTACTGGATTCTATCTAAACCGAATAAAAAGAAAATTATTCTTACTTAGTTAATATGGTCAAATTGAAATCTGATTTGAGTAAAATAAAACATTTTATTTTTTCGTGATATTTAGTTATCCATGGCTAATTCTTCTTAGAAGATAACAATTCAAGAAGAAAAGTGCAGGTTGCAAAAGTGACAGGGCCTGGTAAAAATGCCATTGATAGTAGCCCTGATTGTCAATTTTCTTCTTTCCATTTATGGTATCCTCTTGTTGATAGCAGAGTATGGATTACCAGGTCTTGAAATATCCAAGGATTATATTTCAAAATTTATCCACAGTATCACTGTTGACAAAATGGGAAGTGCTCTCCTTGGAATTCTTGGTTTTACTAAGAGTAAAGACACAGTATATCTGTACGAATAGACGTGCATGCGATTTTTTTTTCGTTTCTGTTCTCTCATATAGTTTATTTCAAACGGACGTAAAGTTTAAAATATTTCTATAGTTATCCTCACGTTTCGATCATCAGCAATATATAAACAAAGGTAAGATTTATACACAGTATTTATTAGTTGATACAGTGGAACCTCTATTGTTGAACACCTTCTCTAATGAACACTTTTTAGAAAGTCCTGTTAGTGTTCATCTTAGAGAGGTTTCACTGTATATTTAATAAATCCTCATTACTTTGTAAATGTTCATCAATAATAAATGAATTTAATCGATTAATGTTATTTTGATTTTTTAATGAATTTGTTTGAAAATGAAATGAAATATTATTAATAAGATTTAAATATCGAAAAAAAAACTTAGCTTTTGAACGTGATGTTAAAATTTTCGATAATTTTTCTTTTGATAATATTGTGCTTGAACAAGAAAATCAATTTCATTATTTATAATTTGAAATATTTCATTCATATATATCAATTCACCAGTTAAAGAATTATCTGATTGTTTATCATTCTCACTTTAAAAATTAAATGAAGTTTTTTTTAATGAAAACAAAACAAATAAAAACTTACTCAATAATATAAATTAAGTATTTTTTCGTGTTATTTAGTATTTAATGGCATCGATGGCTTACTCGTCTCAAAAGTCAACAAACATGGACGACTTAAAACCATTGAGAAAAGAAAATTACGACTTGAAAAAACAAGTGCTGCAACTAGAAAATGCAGTGCGTCGTAAAGCCGAATTGCTTGAAGAAGCTCGTCTACGATCTAAGAAACATCGCGAAGAGAAGATCAGGCTATAGAAGCTTGAGGGCCTGGTTACGATCTCATTACTGATAGCCAAGGTTCTCACTTTGTTTCTTACGATTTATGGTATTCTCTTGTATGTAGCAGCGAAGGGATTACCACGTATTGAAATAGCCAAGACGTATGCTTCATATTTTATCAACAATGATACTACTGATAAAATAGGAAGTGCTCTCCTTGGAGTTCTTGGTTTTACTGTGGCTATACCAGCACAATGCGTTTTCCCAGCACCTTGGCGTTCTTTTGCTATCGAACAGATGGCACTTATGTTCTTGCCAAAGTGGTTTAATGTGTTTTCAATTGTATTTGATTGTGGAACAGTGTTCACTCTTGATTTTGATAGAGAAGAACAGGTTAGTTTTTGTGAAATTAATTTCAGATGAATCATATTATTATTTAATTCTTGAAACAAAATTTCATAATACATTTTTTTAATATTCTAGGTCAAAGTCGAGGAAGAAGCCAATGTTATGAAATGGGCCAAAAAGCAGAATAATAAAAACTTTAAATTGTTTTTTTTTACTTTTTTATTTATTAAAAAATTAGATTTATAATAAAAGAACAAAAATATTGTCTAGAATTTCGTTTATTATTACAAAACTTATGTAATCGATTAAAGAGTTTGCCAGCCTGTATCTTGTAGAGTCATTTATGAAATTCTAAATAGGCAATGAAAAATATAGAATACATCTTTATATCTAACTTACAACTGATTGTTTAAATTCTTTAAGTAAATGTCCATGAATTGTTGATTTTTTATTTGTTGATAAAGAAGAAGAATTTTATAATGAATAATTAATGATTTTATAAAATAAGTTGAGTTCATAGAATAAATGGTGGGTGTGGGTACTGTAGCGCTATGAATTATAGAAGTTTGATATTATTTAGTATTATTTTTGTAGTTTTAAATTTATTGATTATTTTGGTTCGGATCAATTAATTGTGAACTAGTATGTGAAAATAAATATGTGTAAGAAACAATTTAACTTTTAACTTCACAAAATACTTATGTAATAAAAAAAATATTCTAAAGATTACGTTATTAAGGAATCAGCTATTATAGCATTAACTATCCATCCACACCCTCAAGATGGCCAAGTTAATTGCACAATTGTTGATTAATTATTCAACGATTTCAAAAAAAATAAATTTTGTTTTATTTACAATATTCAAAATTTTTATTAAATATTCTTGAAAATACAAACAAGTTCTGATTAATTTTCATTTTTGTAGTACAATAATTATAATATGACTCAAATATTTTCTTGCATGGAGATTGTAGTAAACCCCCCCCTATAATAGAAGCCCACCCCATATTAGAAGCCCCCCCGTATTAGAAGCCCACCCTGAGATGAGCAACGTGTTTAACGTATTAGAAGCCCCCCTAATTTTTTTAAAATTTTTCATAATTTTTTCGAATTTCCCTGCTAAAGTTGCTAAAATTTGTCGATTTTAAGGTGAAATTTCGACTAACTCCTATCTAACTATGCTTAAATCTGGAAAAATTGCAAAAAATCTTCTGAAAAACTCATGAAAACCCTGAAAATCTCTAAATACCTTCCGAATCGGTTTCCTTATCATAGTCTATGAAAATTTTTTGGGACTTAATAGAAGCCCCCTCCAAAAATTATAAACGGTAGCCAAATTAGAAGCCCAGGGGGCTTCTAATATGGGAGGGGGTTTAATACCAGAAAAAAAATGTTTGAATAGAGAGACTAGAATAAATAAATGAATGAATTAAATGAAATTGTCAATCAGTCTTGGATGTTGGTGTGGGAGTGCGTATTCTTCTCATTCAATACCCACACCCACACCCTCATAGTAGTATGTTTACTGTTCATTATTGTTATATTAATATGTAAAAAATAGTACATAACAATTCATACATGCTAGAAATCAAAACAAATCGAATTGAACTTAAGAGTAACAAGTAATGTGCTGGTGAATGCAATATTCCAATGTTTTATTTCTTCAAATGTAGATTTTTTGATTTTATATAAAATGTGTGCTGAGAAGCAAAAGGCAAAAACGAATATACTATGAATAATATATTAAACTTAAGTGCAGCATACATAGTCTATAAATAATATTTGCTCAACGGGTAAGTTTAAATTATAACAAAGCTCTATTGTACCATAGTTAACTTTAGAAAACAAAGTAATTTGAATTCATGCTATATTATTCATTCTGTTTGAAAGTTCCTATGTAAAAAAATGGAGAATTCACTACAATATCACGTCTTTTATATATATAAGCAAAATAATCGTTTTTCTATAAGTCTTTTAAATTTTATGGCAGAAAGATAACATGTGCAAGTTAGACAAGAGTTTATTAATATGTTAAAACTTGTAAAAAGCATCATTGTTTATTCTTAGACCAGTTGCATATGGTTTTTAACAATGAATAAAATATGGTACGTTTTCATAAGTATAAGTATTTTGATAGAGATTATAAATTAGTATCCTGCGGGAACGTGGGAATGGGAACGGAGCTAAAAGCTCACGTTCCCTAAGCTGTGACAAATTTTATTTCAATATACAAAAATATTTCTATCTAATAACTGTTTATTTTTAATAATTTTTGTTATTCATATATAATTAACAGAAAAATAACAAATGTGTATCAACAAACAGAAACTATCGCTTTATTCTTAATTATATTATCATTTAATCATCAAAAATAAAATTTTCTTTTTCATCATTGTCGTTCAAGATAACATTACCAAGACGATCTTGTAGTAACACTTCATTACTATCATGTTGTTGTGATAAATCGTTTTCATCATTCTCTGTTTAATACTTCCGTTTCTTCGTCGCCGTAGTTAATGTACTACTATTTTTTCGTTTTTTTATCTGTTAAATAGATGTCGAAATAATTCTTTCAACAATGATAAGTTTCGACGTATAAATCATATTTTGTATGTTATTAAAAAAGCAAGCATAAGTAGAATATTCAGTAAAATATTCCTCGAATCGTTACGTACTTTTGATTTATTTAATAACACATTACTATGAGCAGAATCTGGTGTCACCAGCAACTGGTACACATATATGATAATGACTCTTTTCTCGTAGATGAAGAGAGCCTTTGAAAACTTTGGGAATTAAGGGAATGGGAAGCAAAAAAAGTTGATCCCGCAGGACACTTATAAATGCAAGTATGTAAAAAATATATTCATATACTAAAAGACTTCACACTATTATTTCATTTGTTCAACATCTATCCTGTTAATTTATCTTTAAGTGAAAATAGTCAAGTAATTTCTATTGTCAATCTAGCTGGTTCTCAATGTAATACTATTGTTGTTCGACTTAAAAGTGAAGCAGTTAGAGTCCAGTCTTGTAAGAATAGAAAACGTTTTTTGGAATTTTTATCAAATATTTTTTGACATATTTAACAATACTTTTCTGTTGTACATTATCTACAAAAAATTCTAATACAGTTTTCAGTAAAGACATTAGTGAAGGTGTGGTTGGAAGGTTCTATTGTCACTCATAGACTCACCATATATAGACATTCTGAGAAAGAGAATGTCGAACTAAACGGAAGATATCTATATGTATATGTATCAAGCACAGGAAAGAAAAGAACTTGTATGATCTATGATCTAAAATCATTTTCTGTTCTGTTCTGTTCTATTCATTATTTATTCTATCAGAATGCGGATGCTACAATCAATTATTTATACACGCGTACAGTGTATTATCATCACTCTTTACTTTTCTATGTACATCGAGAAAGATCATAGTATTCCATCCACCTACGAGAAACATCTGTTTATGATAAGTACATCAGATACCTCATATCACTTGTTTTGTTTTCTCACCCACATATTATCTTTCTCTCTCTGTGTTACACATTGTATATAAGAGATGAAGGAAATTAAAAAACAAACTCGAGACAACAACAATACTTTCTTTAATAGATTCTAACAGAAAGGTAAATAAATCTTTTGAATTAAGTTTCTCTAAAGTTCTTTAATGATAAATAATTATTTGCATTGATAATAGTGAAGATCTTTTTAGAGAATATAAGTATAACCTAACTTATCGTTATATCTATACACTCTCTGGATTCCGCATTTTTT
>CAJNOI010000433.1:25118-38087 GCA_905250115.1 Adineta steineri | reverse complement strand
GATTAGATTTTTGTATCCATTTTTCAAAGGTTATTTTGACATAATAATGATAGAAAATTAATGATGAGAATACAATAAGTACAACAAGTGCCATTAAAGTGAGTATCATCCATGTTAGAAAGAAATTGTTACCAGACCAAGAACTTATTTCACATAACATTATATCACCTTATGGAAAAAAAACAGAAATAAAAGATTTTTATTGTATTTTATGTCTGTCTTATGATAATACTGATAAGAAAATTAAAGATTAATATCTTTTCTGTCAGGTGGAGAAGCTGACATTGTAAAAGAACTTGATACAGAAAGTACACAATTTATGAGTCAAATTAATATAAATTGACAATAAACTAGCCTAGATAAATCGAGTTTATGATTGTGACTAACGATATATATATATGTACAAAGATTCTTATTGTATAAGAGATAAAAATTTTTATTCATCTGTAAAACTATTCAAAATACGAATGTCATAGTATATCTGATTGCAATCATCGCTTAAAATATTGAGTATGATGCATAGGTTTCGTGCAAATATCAGTTGTTTAAATAAATAGTAAGAAAAGTTATAAATTGGTTCATATATACAATAAGTATGACAGAGAAGTTAGACATAATCAAATTTGAAAAATTAGATATATTTTATGATCTACATAAAGTTGCGAAAATAGAACCGATTATTTAATGTATGCATTTAGTTACTGGCTGACGAAAACCCTAAAGATGGTCATTCTAACCCTTTACATTGATTATTAAAACACGCCATAATATCGTTCGATCTTATTACAAAGCATGTATTACTCATAGAATAAATATTATCATATAATTTCATCTTTTTTCTTCTCAAAAGATGATAACAGCAACAACAACCGGCTTTTTTTTATTATCATAAATATGACATACAAAAAAAAAAGAAAAACAGTTACATATTATCTTTTTATTCATTTTGTTTTAATTAATTTTAAATCATGTGGATATTCTTTTCCATCGATAATTAATGGAATATATTTTTCTTCATCTTTAATTCTAATAAAACATCTACCAAAATGTTCTTGTTGACCAGATAAAACTCCAATAATTATTGAATCTTCTCGTAACGATCGATAGAGCTTTTTAATATATTTTGATATTTTAACGAGTGATTGTTCATCATCATTTAATGATGAACAATAAAATTGAAGCCAAAGAAATTCATTTGTTGGTATTTGTTTCATACATGTTTTAAAAGCTTGACGATTTGAATCAACTTCAGTTGTTGGTAAAGAAGTTCTTACTTTATTCACTGTTTGTTCAATAATCAAAGCTAAAATATAAAATTGAATTAATTGAATAAAAATATCTACAAATAACTAACCTTTATTTTGTTGTTTAATTTTCTTAAAAAAATCTTCTTGTAAACCAAATTTAGTTTGTGCTAAAAATGTTTTACATTGTTCAAAATTTTCATTTAATTCTAATGAATCAAAATTTCCTAAAACTTTTAATTGATCAACACCACCAAGAAACCAATCACCAAATTCAATATCTATTTCAACAAAATATTTTTTAACTAAATACAAATGACATTTTTACATACTTTTACAAAGTTTTAATTGTATTAGTTCCATTGTAGCTCGTGCGTCTTCTGTTGGATCATGTTCAAGACGAGTTTTTTGTATTAAACGTCTAGGATTGAAAAAAAACTAAAAGTAAAATTGATTTTTGATTTATTTAATATTTACCCAAAAAAGATTGCATAGAGTTTTTGTAAACTTGCTTTTTCTATTCTTGATCCACTAACATTAAAGATAATTGATGTATCAATAATATATGGATAATAAATTTGTAAATATTTAAGATCATTTTCAATACTATGTCCAGCTAATATTAAATCATCATCAAATAAATTACCAAGATCTTCATGAACTTCTGATAAAGTTCTTTCAGTTATATCTGGAACACTTCTGATAACTTGTTCACGACTAAATCAAAAGAAATATTATTTATAATTCGTTTTTTTCTGTTGAAATTACATAATAAAAAACATTATCTTACCGTTGTTGATAGTCTTTCATATATTGATTTTCATTTGGTTTAATTAATGTTTGATAAATACAATTTAATTTTTCATCAACCATAGAAATCCAATATGGAATTTGTCGATTATTAATCATATCAGAAAACTATTAAAATAAAAAAGTTGATTGAATTTTTTCAATAAATTAATCAACAAACTGTTTCAACATCCAATGCAAATATTCTACTTGTAGATGTTATTGGTTTGTATGAAGATTTAATTTGTTTAAAATTTTTAAATTGATTATACATTGGACATGGATAATTTCCACTAATTAATTGTTTTAAATTTAAAACTAAATCTACACGCGAAAATTGATCATCACAAGGTCTTTGAAATGTTTGTATTGATGTTTCATTCTTTTTATTATTATTCTCATCATCAACATCGTCATCATCATTCAATGAACGTTTTCTTTTACTTAACTGTTCTGCTTTTGTTTTTAATAATGAATGATCTAAAATATTTAAATTTATTAAGAATACAAATTTTTTTCTTGAAAAAAAATTTCAACCTTGAGATTGATTATTAGATCGTGGTTTTGCTGCAATTTTACTAAATTGTTCAAGAAGTGATATGTTGTTTTGAGTATGAAAACGAAATGTATGACAAATATTTTCCTAAAATAAAATTACAATTAAGTTCAATTCGATATCAAGCGCATCATTTATCCTATAATATTTAATATACTCGTAATAGTCTATTGGCTAGCAAATCAAAACCTTTTTAACTAACTCCTGAAGAAAATTATTAAATTTTTAAAGTTTAGATTTTTTTTGGCGTTAGCATTTGTTTTTGAAGATACAGTATCAATACATAAATGAGCTCTCTTGTTATTAAAAATAAATAGAAAATCTTGAGGTGTGAGTATCGTTTTTATTATTCTTCCCCTACACTTATGCATCCATCCTCAAGATGTGATAAGTATAAAGTAAATAGAACCTTTTATATAGACAGGATTTGTTTCGTTTCAAAATACATGACTCTAGAAGAAAAACAAACTATTGTTTTTCATTATAATAGTGGTAAAGTAGTATGTTGTCAATATCGTTACTGGATGCAAACGCTATATTAAACAACTAGTTATCTACTATTATCGAGTAAAGTATATGAATGATTCATTACAGTTTTATAAAGAATCTCTTACCGAAGTAAATAATTTTTTCCATCGCTGAAAATGTTCAGTATCTTTCAGTTGATTATAATTTTCATCTGTTACACCATTTAAAACAATAACAAGAATTTGTTGAAGTTTTTGAACACGTAAAACTTTACACCAACTTAAAAATCGTTTACAAAAAAAACAAAAGTGATAAATGTAATTCAAATTAAATTACCTTGCATCATATCCCCGTGGAGATTTATCATTACAACTAAGTAATAATGTTTGAATACTTTTAACAGTTAAAAGTACTTGATTTTTTTTATAATCATCATTTGAAGATAATACTTGATTTGAAGTTATTACAAATTTTGGTTTATTCTAGATTTATAAATATATGTATATTAGAAGTGATATGAGAATAAACCTACGCCTTTTAATTTTCGTCGTGCATTGATAGCAAGAATAAATTGACGTTCAAATTCTGGTGATGGATTTTCAATTATATTCATCGTATTTTCTTTAATTTAATGAATTTTTTTTAAGTAAAAATGAATAATCGATTGATTGATGTAAATATTAGACAAATAGAAAATCAATTAAAATTTATTTCATATTTTATTTTACGAAATTATAATAAAACAAAAATTTCTATTAAAATTATATATTTAACAACGTCTGATATGTATATGTATTAAAGTATGATATTTCGATAGATGACGCCTGTTTCCTATTATTTCTATTCAATTCATTAATATATAATATCTATAAAAATATTTTAACAAGAAAATAATAAATTACTGTAAGTCATTTATGAATAATTAATAATGTTATTTCCTGTATTTCAATATAAAAATAGACTAAAGTCACATCATTAAAATTTTTCTAAAGATATACAAAGATTCATTCTTTTTCTTTAGTCATTATCATTTTTATCTTTCAATAACACAATAATAAAAACATCTGTAATAATGACTTCTTACATTTAACGAGAATATGTCTTTGCATTATATATAAAATATTTACATTCGTTCTTGTTCTTCTGTTATCAGATGTTATTATTTTCACATTTATCGTATTCTGCTCTCTGTATATATATATATATATATCACAGATCATTTATCATAACGTTCTTCATATATAGTCATATGATTTTAATCGAAAATTAAATTTTCTGTGAACTATTAGTAGTACGAAGAACAGTTTATAAAATAAATTTTTTTTGTCCATCATCATGTTTATGAGAATATTTGCGAGCAAAGGTGAAAGAAAATAAAAGAAACATTTTAGTATAAATAGTGATAAGATATTATATATTAGCTTTTTTTCTATCTTTTTTTATATAGTCAAAAATAGATACTATTGAGATGACTTCGTCTGATATAACAGCATCTACTCCTATTATTATGGTTCCAACTGAACATTTATCTTCACTTAATGGTGGATCTGCTGTTACTGTGAAACCTATAACACGAACAAATAATCATGTTAGTTGTGGTGAAATGATGGAATCAACTATTAATGCAATAACTCAAGAAGCAAAAGCATTATTTACATTTCATCCACAAGAATGGATCAGTGCATTTCGACCCAATCCAAAATTTCCATTATTTGTTGTTGGTGATATCGATGGATTTGTTGCTTTATTCATGAATAATTTAGCAAC
This sequence comes from Adineta steineri, assembly GCA_905250115.1. Taxonomy (NCBI): domain Eukaryota; kingdom Metazoa; phylum Rotifera; class Eurotatoria; order Adinetida; family Adinetidae; genus Adineta; species Adineta steineri. The sequence goes on along the minus strand of CAJNOI010000433.1, from coordinate 33,263 downwards.
ATTATTAGCTGTTATTCTTGGTCTTAAAATTGTATTTGACGATGCATTTATCTATGGAAAAATTGTTCCTGGGTAAAAATCAATTTAATAAAAACTTTGTTGTTCTCAAAATATAGAAAATAAATGAATATTGTTTTATTTTTATTTAGTGTATCACTATCGATGTTGTGGGGAAATTTATATTATGTATATATGGCAAGAAAACTTGCTTATAGAGAAAATCGTGGTGATGTATGTACAATGCCCTATGGTATTAATACGCCAGGAGCATGTAAGATAAACTATTGTTTCTTTCTAAATAATAAAATAAATTTGTTTATCTTTTTTTTAGTTGCATTTATTTTCAGTATAATATTACCAACTTATTCCAGTTGTATGAAGAGTCGTGATGATCCACATTCATGTCAAAACTTAGCATGGCATGTGGCATTGGCGAGCAATTTTATGACAGGAATTATTCTTCTTGTATTATGTTTTGTTGGAGAATTTATTCGACGAAATACTCCTAGTGTAGCACTTCTTTCATCAATATCTGGTATTGGATTTACATATTTAGCATTGAATGAATATTTACCAGTAGCTGCATCACCGATTGTATCGTTTATTCCATTTGCGATAGTTATGCTTGGTTACTTTGCTGGAGGTAGATTTTGAACGAAAAAGAAAAGAAAAGTATTTTTTAATTTTTTCTTTAAAACTTTAGTTAAATTTGGTCCAGTTCCAGTTGCATTTGTTGCCCTTGTTGTAGGTACAATTCTCGGATGGGCAACATCATTAAATCATGGAAGTGATGTAAAAGCAGCAGCAGCAGTTATTAAACCTTATCCATTAGTATTTCCTATTCAAGAAATGTTTGCACATATAAGTGAAATAACTCCTTATTTATCAACAACAATTCCAACAGCTATATCAATTGCTATTGGAACAATACAATGTGTTGAATCAGCTAAAAGAGCTGGAGATTTTTATCCGACTCGTGAATCAATGTTCGCAGATGGAATTGGAACATTAATTGCAAGTTTTTTTGGATCAATTCTTGGAATGACAAGTAAGAAAAACTGAAGATTTTTGCATGACAAAGTTCTTTTTTTATTTTTTGCTCGAGGGTACCCTTATCATTTTTTTAAACAAATATATTATCTTTAACAAGGACATTTTAGCTTTGTTCTTTGATATTTATTTGCCTACTAAAATATTTGAGAAAATTATTAAATGAATTAAAATGTAATAATTATTATTTAGCATTTATTGGTCATCCAGCTTTTAAAAAAATGGGTGCTAAACAAGCTTATTCAATAGCTAATGGTATTGCCTTTTTACCGTTATGTTTTTTTGGTATTAATGCATTACTATTATCAATTATTGCTATTGTTTCAGTCAATCCAATTATTGTTAGTATTTAATTTAAAATTAAAATTTATTTGTTTTTTCTAACAAAAGAAAATATTTAAAAATAAATTTAGATATTTATTGGTTTGGTCATTTGTGCTGATACACTTGTAATAACACCACAACGTCATTATCCAGCATTTCTTCTTGGTCTTATGCCTATTGTAGCTGATTGGGCTAAAGGTACAATAGTAAGTGGTGTTTCAGGTGCTTATAGACAATTTGTTGAAAATACTACGGATTTTGATCGTAATATTACTGCACATATAGATGCCTTTTCATATCGTGGTCTTTTAAATTTCTCTGGTGGAAGTCTTCTTCAATGTATATTTATAACAGCTATATTTATGTATATGATTGATAGAAAATTTATTCGAGCAGCTATATGGTCGGCATTAGCATCAATGTTTGCATTTTTTGGTTTAATTAATGCTCCAAGTGTTGGAATTTTAATAAAAAAAGATGATGATGGTTGGAAATTTACTGTTGCTTATATGATGTTAGCAGTTTTCTTTGCTTGCTTTGAATTTGCTCAACGACGACGTTGGGTGAAACAACCCGAAACAGAACCCGATGATTTATCTTCGATAGAATGGGCCGAATGGAATCGACAAAGATTATTAGAAGACAATAATATCAATGAAGAAAATAATATCAATGAACAAACTGTTTAAAACAAAATAAAACAACGAAAAAAAAAAACATTTATTTTAATTTTCACTGTTATTGTTATTTTTAATTATTTTTATTTAATTTTCATTAAAATAAATTAATATTATAGATTTTTTTTCAAATATCATTTCGTTAAAATGCTTAAAATTTTGAAATAATAATAATTCAATAGATTTCGTATTTGTATGTTTAGTAACGTGGTAGCATTTGATCTTTTTTTCTTTTTCTTTGACAATAACATTGATTTCTTTTCTTTTCTACCTTATTTTGTATTCTTCGATTGTAGAAGAGAGAAAAAACAGACTTCAACAATTTTTCTGATTTTTTTTCTTCATTCTTTGCTTCTATATAATTGTTTGATTATTGATTTTTTTATTTTTTACCCTTCAATCTTCTACTGCAATGGCAACAAGCTATATGCCATATGATGATTATGCACAGGAAGAAAGTATATATGGAAATGAATATTCACGATCTATGCCACAGGATGGTTATTTAGAAATGCCACCAAATGAATCAGATGGTGTTGTAGGTACATCAAGAAATGGATCTTATAATATTGTTTCAAAAGATTTTGGAGATCATAAAGTTAATTATTATGTTCCACGTGAATATGGTGATGAATATGATATAAACCAGTTAGAAGATATGTCAATAGCTGACGAGCAACCATTTCGCAATCAATCGGGAGTTGTTTCGCAACGAATGCAACAACAATATGATAATTATGACCAGGCTGATGGATTTGACTATATAGAAGAAGCGCCAGAGGAAACGCCTCGTCCAATCACGAGTGTGCCACCAAGACGATACGGAGAAAGAGATGTTATTCCAGAAATGTATGAACCACCACCGCATCCAGCTGAATATATTTATGAACAACCACCACCGCATCCAGCTGAATATATTTATGAACAACCACCACCAGTTGAATATGTTTATGCACAACCACCACCAGTTGAATATATTTATGCACAACCACCACCATTTCAGAAAGTACAATATATTTATCCACCGCCGCCACCACCACCACCACCGCCACGACCTATTGATACAATGGAATATGTCTATAAAGCTATAACACCGCCACCACCTGAGAAAATACAAGTTACAATAAAAGAACCTCCACCAAAACCTGAACCAAAACCTGTAGTATGATGAAATACATACTTAATCAATAATAATATTATATTTTTTTTATTTACAGATTAAGAAACCCCGACCTCCTCGGCGTACAAAAATTATTATTAGAGAACGTCTTGTGACACCTCCTCCCTCTCCTCCTCCTCCACCACCTCCTCCACCACTACCATCACCACCACCATCACCGCCACAACCATCACGTGCAAGTCGTGTATCTTACCGCAAAATAATTATTCCAAGAACACCTACACCAGAAATGCCTGGTGTACCTCGTCGTACATTGGTTCTTCCAAGATCACCTTCACCAGATCCTAACAAATCGTCACGTCGTTCACTTCACTTTTCAAAAACACCTGCCATACCAAGTCTTAAAAATACACGTCATATAGAAGTAACGGAACCATATTCGTCTAGAACACCAAGAAAAACAGATGATAACGCTCCAAGTTTAATGGAGATCGTTGCACAAAATCGAGCAAAACGTGGTGGACGTGCACCCAAACCAAAACGAGAAGTTGAAGAAGATCGACCTTATGATCCACCAACATATCACAGAGATGTTGTTAAAAACGGTTTTGTTGTTCATAAACAAGCATACAAATAGAAAACAAATCAATCTATTCAGAAAAAAAATAATTATGATTTTATTGATGTGTTATATAATAAATAACCTGTATTAATAATTTTTTAATATTATTGTATAATTTTCAAATATATTTTTGATCAATCTTATTAAGAGAAAATGAAAAGAACTTCTCTCAATAGCTATAATACATTAGTAAGATTGATTTAACTGTGTAAGATATTTGATAGGTATGTAATCATATTAATATAAGAAAGAAACATCTATAACTATTACATAGATTCGTAGATGCCCTTAGCTTCCGAATTATACAAACTATGTAAAATATGAGTCATATTGATTAAATTTGATTGTTAATAATCGATTCGTATTCCTATAACTAATAATTATTTTTATAGTACCATCTTTAATTAAATCTTCAAATTAGTAAACTAAAAAAAGTAAATTTCAATTACATGAACTTAAAAATGACAAGATATTTGTATTTCATTGCCAAAATTTATTTTGATCAAATTTCTCCTAATCTCATATTTCTTTAACAACCCTTATATGTCATTTATATTTTCTTTTAGAAATGAGAGACGTATTTATATTAAATGTATAACATATATTTATATTCACATCACTTATATCAACAATATATAAGTGTGAGCTAAAATGTTTTTCACGCTTTTTTCTTTTAGTCATATAAAGCGATTAAATCGATACGATACATTTTGTTATCTTTTGTGTCTAATTTGAGTATTTATATGCTATGACAGCGGCCATCTTATTTCTTTATAAACAAAATCATCGACAAGCAATATGGTAAATTTGATAGAAATCCATTATTGTTCTTATGAATAGATTTTTATTTATTAATAGATTATTTTTATATGTCTCAAAGTATTCTTTATAATCTGTACAATAGTAACTATTCATTATTTACCATTTTTTCAACAAAATTCACTTCTACCTTCACGATGTGTATGTCGTAATCATTTAAATCAATCTGTCAATTGGTTTATTATATATAAATTACCACGTCTTGCACATTCGATTGATCCATTAATTGTAAATGGTACTGGTTATATTTATTTAGATAGTTCATTAACATTAGATCAATGGCATTTATCATCTGAAAGTATTACATCATCTTTATCGTTAACTGGTTTAACATTAGAATCATTACATAAATCAAAAGATAATTCATTTATATTTTATAATGATCAACCACCAAATCAACCATTTTCTCTTATATATGGTCATTCAAAAGGTGTTTTAGCTTTTGGAGATAAAACACAAACTGGTTTTTGGCTTGTTCATAGTGTACCTCATTTTCCTCCAGTTATTGAACAAGGCTATGGATATCCAGATTCAGGTAATTATTTGACTTCGTGTTACAAATGTTTTATCATATTATTTTATTTAACAAATATCTTTGTTTCGAAATATGATAGAGGATTCATTAAAGATGAGTATATGTATTATCGGACAATTATCATTGTAGACGGTCTAATAGTTCTAGAAATTTTGAATTTGAAATAGAATCTCCTGCTGTATATCACATTTGCTGAAAAGTGATTAATAGTCAATGATTATTTTCAACTGAACATACGATTTCTTTATACTTTATTCTACAACAAGAAAACTTTCTTTCAAAGAAGCTTTTCAATAGATCATATCATGTAAATTTAACATTCATTTTTAGCTATCTATTAGAATTTCAAAAAAAAAGAGCGCTACATGCTTTTATAGAGATAAATGATGATCTATACAAAACTATATTTGGAAATAAAATTTATGTCTTTCTATTTCATAAGGTCGTATATATGGTCAAACAATGTTATGTGTAACATTCAATGCATCGGCTTCTTTATCTAATAATTCGATTGATTTACTATCAACACATTTTCTCTTTACACGACCATTAGTATATACTTCAAGTTTAACATTATTAGCAACTCAACGTTATTCTTTACTTGCTAATGGTATAATTCCAGATAAAATCCATATAACAGATCCACCGTATACTTACTTTCATTTATTAAAAACATTTTCATTTGAAATTTTAACATTTGCTAAATATGGTTTAGCTAATATTGATATGTTAAGTGAATTTATTGTACCATCACTTCGTACATCAATGTTAAGTGAAACATGGTCAAATGGTGGAGAAATAAATTTACCTTCGAATTGTACTGGTGAATATTATACAGAAAATATTGAAAAACTTTCATTTAATTTTACTGTTCATAATGATCATTCCAAATGGCTTGTTAGCCGAAATCATACATGGACTTGTATTGGTGATATGAATAGACAAATTGATCAAAAAATCAGACATGGTGGTTTTGCTTGTATTAATAATAAAGATATTCAACAAAGATTTAAACGATTAGTACTACAGATTGAACCATGTCCGATTAAAAGATAATCGTTTGATATTTCTTTGTTAAATATATCTGAAAAAGTTTTTTATTAATTGAAAAAATAAATTAAGATCTAGTACTAAGAAGAAAAATAATTAAAGCGATGATTAAATAAAGAGTTGGTTTAAAATCAATTATATTTTATTAATAAAAAAAATCTTCTAAGACTTTCATGATTTATTGAAAACATGTTATAAAGAATGTCATAAGGAAATAAGCAAATTACCATAGTAATTAGAAGCTACTCTTTTTGGCATACTAATAAAAATTTACTCAGTTTAGAGAGTATCCTGAGTTCAGAATATCTTTTAGAAAGACTACAAAGTCTTCTTGTTTTTTCTCGTTCTTCCACTGCAAGGTGTACTTTAAAGTGAATCATCAACAATGAAAATAGTCATAGACATCGACATTTATTAAATAAAAGAAGAAATGAAAAGTCGAAATTTCTGAATATTCAAACTCACAATAAAAACGTTTTCATCAAGATAAAAAACAAAAATTCTTTCTTCATTATTATTATTCAACAAAAAGAAAAAGAATCAGTTTTGAAAATGCGAAAACATATTTAAATTCGTTAAGAAAGATTTATTCAAATAATAAACCGAAAAAATCTTCTAATTCACGTATCAATAAATGAAAATTTGATGTTCCTTTCATTAGTTGTAATTGTTCCGATTCTATCTTATGAAAGATAGAATTAACAAATAAATAAGTCGTCATGTGATAATGAAATGGTTTTCAAACTTGACCAATTTTATATACAGTAGACATATGATAACATTCTTAATAAACAGACGAATTATACTATTGTGCTTTAGTGTTCGAAATATCTTGAGACTTTGTTAAAATTATAGACTAATGAAATCTTTTATTAAAAAAAAACATTAAAATATTCAATACAAAAAATTTGATTATATATAAATTGGATGTATTATATTCAAACTATTAAAATTATGTTTCAAGTTTTTTTTGAATAGTATATGAATATATTTTTTATTGATCTTTGGGTGGTGAAGATCGTCCATGTCCGTGTCCATGTCCATGGTGTCCGTGTCCACCGTGTCCATGACCTTGACCATGTTCTCCTCGTTCAGCTTGCCATTTTTCGCGTTTATTTTTTTTTACTTGTTGAATAAGTGCCCATGCTTGATCAGCATTGATCTTGTTATTACCATGTGCAGTTGTATAATCTTTTTCAAACTCTGTATGTAGTTCTTCTCTCATTTGTTTACGTTTTTCTTCCCAACGACTTGGTGAATGAGAAGGACTACGTGATCCACTACCTTTTCCGTGACCTTCATGTTTTCCTTGCTCGTGGCCTTCATGTTTTCCCTTCCATTGTTCTCGTTTCTTAGCACGCCATTGATCTTTGATTCCTACAAATAATTCCCATGATTGTTCAGCTGAGATAGTCGAATCATTGTATCGTTTGCGATATTCATCGTCAAAAAATTGTTTGAATTCAGCTTCATGTTTTTGACGTTCTTCTTCTGATTTTGGTCCCCATTTATGACCTCCACATCCTTTACCACAGCCACCTTCTTTCTTGTGTTCTTCAGTTGATGCCATATTTTAGTACGTGTATAATAAATCGAGAGAATTTGTTTGAAATGTAACTGAAAAATGTAGAAATGTTGTTGGTATTTATACCTCTATGAAAAGCATCGATGAATAAGCGATGTAATGTAAGTTCATCGCATAAAGTGCATTCATGTCAATCTGTGTTACTATAAAAAGAATTATTCATGTGACTAGAAAGAGAACGAGCAAAAATACGTCAGCGAAATATAATATAAAAAAAAAGAACGCACTTAAAACACACATTATTAAAACTATATACGATGCTCGATATTTTCAAAAAATAAATTATTTCAAGTGTAAAAATAGGCAATCAAGGTAGACAAACAGTCAAATTTAATAGTATATCATTTTGTTTATTTCAGCCCC
>CAJNOI010000433.1:9656-25108 GCA_905250115.1 Adineta steineri | reverse complement strand
TTTTTTTGAGTTCTAGCACATTCCTGCAGAAAAGAAAAAGTGCATAAGAACAGTAAATATGTTACTTGCATCTAATATTTATGTCTCGAATCAAATATATATGCAAATAGTTTTAGTAAGAACTGTTTATTTGGAATAAATATACCGAAATCAAATGCTAATAATGACTCGTCAAATCAATATCTATAAAAAATATCATTACTAATATCAAAACAATCACCCATTATGAAAGAAAGATTATATATTGACAAAAAAATGTATTCGTATTTTCTTTTTGTAATAAATCCTTGTTTTTTTCTTCAAATTGTATTAAAAATGAGATTCACATTATTCTAAAGTTCGATTCTTCTCAGACAATTTCCTATTCAATTACAAAAAACTCTCTCAACTGTCTAAGTTTAAAATGGGGTGACTTTATCTGTTTTTCTTTTGTAAAGAAAAGGATTTTTTTATTTCTTTATCTTTATTCTTTATTTAAAGAAAAATAAAGATAAAATAACACTCGTAGATTAAATGTATACTAAAAAATAGTTTTTTAGATTGTCTAGTTAACTTGTAAAAAATGAATTTAGGCAATTCTAGATTTCATTTATTGATAAAAATAACCATTACTTAAAAATTTATGTATAAGTAGCGACCTCGCTGAATATCGAACGTGAAAAAAAGAACAATAAAAAAGAAAGTTTATTATTCTGTAATTGGTCATAAAACCATCATGTCTGCAACAATAATAAAAATGAAATTGAATTAAAATAAAAACCAATTCAAAATGTCCATATTATTATCAGTATTGATAAAATAATAATTGTTTCTTTATTAATTACTATAAGTTTGTTACTTTTTGATGAAGTCGTTGTATTCAAAGTTCCATCATCAATAACTGATAATGATGAAATAAATTTAAATTTAAGTCCAGATTCAATAATTTTCTTATCAATTAGAAGTGAAATTGATACAGTAGAAAGATGATTATTATTTAAAGGTGTTGGACAAATAATTTCATTTAAATCAACAATCATACCCTTCGTTTCTTTTTCATTAAATTTACAAGTAATATTTTTACATATTGCTATTTCAAATCCTGATCCAAAAAGTGTTACATTAATTGATTTATCATATGGGCCATATGCAGGTAATATATCTGATATATTCATAATTATATTAGAAAATGATTGATTACATGCTAATTTATATGAAGAATTAATAAATAACTCCCATTGATATTCCCATTTTTGAAATCCTTGGTTTTTTCTATTAGATGGAAGTGAACTATATTCAATAGAATTCCAAGCAAATTGTTTTAAATCAGCAAGATTTAAACTCCATGCCATTGTTGCCAAATAAAAATCGACAGTTAATTGATTGTAACCAAAACTACCTGGATCATCACCAGCTAATACAATTGGAATTCCACTTCGATGATAAACAATTCCTGGGTGATTACGAAGATCAGCAACATAACCTTTTAATAGAAAAATAAATATTCAGCTAAATAAATAATGAATTAATTAATTATACCTAATATTTGATTACTTGCTGGACAAACTTCAATAGCTATTTTACGTTCACTAATATATTTATACATATCAGGACGTTTAGCTAAACTAAGTCCATGCCCAATACGATGAGTTCGAAGTACAAGTGCATCATAAATATTTTCAAATGTTGATACACCATCACCATGATTAGATGGAATATGTTTTTCTGGCCAATTTGTTTCACCAGCATGAAATAGTAAATTAAATGATTGATTACTTATTTGTGAATAATTAAATGCATTAATTAAATTTTCACTATGAAATAAAAGTGTATGGCCTTGATCTTCTTCCCCAACCATATCATATCCACGAATTAAATCTGGATATGATTTTTGAAGATTAATTAAATTATTTATTTGATTTTTTATTTTATCTTTCGATGATTTTCTTATACTATAAATAATAAATATAAAATCAATGAAGTTCGGATTTTTTGATAAATATTTTTCTTTAAATTCTAATAAAGAATTCAATTCATCAGTTGCATTTATTGATATTTGTAAACCATTGTTATCAAAATAGTATAAATTTCCAAAAAAACCTCGACGAAATTCTAAAAATTGAACATTTTCTTTAAGTGCATGATCTAAAACTAATTTCATATAATTAAATCTTGTTACATTATATTTAACTAAATCGGCATAAAATGAAAATGTTCCATATTGACTAGCTAAATTCCATCGAGCTTCTGTATCTGTTGCATATAATGGTTTTTCAAAATCGTTTAACATTCCGATTAACGTTGTTTTTTTAACAATTTCTGATATAGTCCAATTGGAATTTTTAACTTTTGTCCAACCTGGAGGAATATTGTTTTTAAAATAATTTAAATAATATTTTTTTGTTAAACATGAATGTTGATCACAAATATATAGTAGATCATATTCAGGAGAATTTTTTATAGATTCAAGAAATATTTTTCGATCAAGAACTTGAAATTCATGTAAATGTAAATTTCCACCTTTAGGTAATAATGTTAAAAATTGATAAAATCGACTATTTGTTATATTTTCTAGTTCGGTTTCAATTGGACGTGATGGATAAAAATAATTTTTTGTACTAATAAAATCATTTGCACGTAGTACTTGAAAATATAAATTAACAATTTTCTCTTCTGAAGTCAAATTATTTTGACCTTGTACAGCTCTATCATGTTGTTTAATTTGTTCTCTTGCAAGCATATATGCATATTGATTAAATGGTAATGGTAATAATATTATATTAGAAAATAAAATAGAAAATAATAATCCGAATATCAATAATAAACTCATTGAATTTGAATATTAATCTAAACGAAAAAATTCATAATTAATTACTTGTTTTTATTTGAAAAAAATAAATATTTGACCTTATATAAAATTCTCGATATGATAATAGACGATCAGTTTATGATTAACTTTTTCAGCTTTAACAAGTTATAATAATATTTACATAATAGAAATTAATTATATATGTTTAACAACAAGTCTATGCTATTCTGCTAATCGTAAATTTTCCAGTCTATTTGGTAGACATATACATAAAAATGTTACTTATGGATGATATTTCTAATAAAATTATATTTCATTTCTTGTATCTCTTCTTACCTTCGTCGATTGTATAATATTTCATCATTATGTATAATAATTTTGCATATGTTCATATATATTTATATTGTCTTACTAAATCATAGAATAAGAATATTTATTAGAAGAGATATAATCATATTAATCTTTCAAAGAATCAATGAAACATCTGCTTCTTTGATTATGTTCGATAAATATTTTGTACATTATATGATTTATAGAAAACATGTACTTACAATTTTTTGATACAAATAGTTTTGTATATTTGTGAGAATTTATGAAAATCGACAAAAAGAAAGTTATCTATTTCAAAAGATGGAAGGATGCTTGATGTTAATTATAGATATATACATTTTACAGTATGAATTATTGTTTTTATTTTCTTATCTTTATTTTGTCATCGATTCGGTATTGATAAATATCTCTTATTTGTGGAGAGAACAGTTAGTTTATCCTACAACCACAGATGTGTATCGATCAAGCAAATATATTATGATGAAAATCGACCCAAACAGCTGAGTGATAACTTGTATCATAGAATTTATCAGCATATTTATCTTTTCGAGATTATGTTAATCAATAATCTAATGAAGTAATAAGTTTTAAACAAAATACATTATTGAAACTCTAAAGAAGCTAGAGATCTATAATCTCATATTCGTATTAATATTCTATACGCACTTAGTGAATGATCAAAAAAAAAGCAATCGAGATTATAATAAACTATAGATTTTTAATTATATTGAACAATACCTTTTTGTTTAGTTTATCTGTCATATTATTTCTGATGGATTATTACTTCTGGAAATTGTTTTTTCTCATTTATTTCTTATATTATCTGACATTTTGATAACGTCATAATATAAATATTATTCTAGATTGATTTCATTGTTTATATTTTGACGCTTACTGGTTAGATTACTTATTCTTTTTAATAGTGTTTTCATCAGTATGCTTTTCGAATATTCCTATATATTATTTTACTAAACAGACATTTATTTAAGTTTATAACTATTACTGTAGATAACTAATTGCGAGAATGAATAAATAAAAACATAGATACAATGTCTATTCGTATGATACATATTTTAAATTCAGTGCTTTTTTCCAGTATTTGCGTTTGTCTTGCCTTTGGCAGTTATTGTATTTTGTATATGAGCTCGATTTCGTTTCATAATTAATTGCAAGAGAAAGAGACGTAATGGTTGATTAATATATATTAATAAGATGACATCGATCAGCATACTTAATGGTGGTAATACTTGAAAGATTTCATTTGCAATTGTAGATACTGACAAGCTCTGACTAAATATTTGTGTTAAAAAAAGTGGAATCCAACCCGATACAAAGACTGAAAAGGTAACAATCATTGTTTTGAGTAAATGCATATCACGTGCATGTGAGACATTCGCTCCAGCACCTTCTGTATGTACACGTCGACTTGATTGATATACAAACCAAAATATGCGAATATTAAGCAATAAAACGATCGTAGCAGGTATGATGAGAGTAGCAACAAGTGTATAATATGGTAAAAAAGTTGCCCCTGTTGAACCTGAACATAAGAAACTATCTACAATCAAGTAAGGAACAGCAGCAAGAATAGATGCTAGCCAACCAAAACTAAGACAGGCCAAAAGACATAAAGTTGAACGAAAAAAATGTTTACTAGCATAAACAACTGCTAGAAATCGACTTATGGCAATTACAGCATGAGAATACATCAATTGACAGGTAGTCATATTCATCAGAAATCCTTGTAAACGACAAGGTAATGAACTGGCAGAACTACCCATTATACGTATGATACTCATTAATAACATAATCACACTAAGTAATGCACTCATTAAACATAGATTTATTGTAAACCAATTAAGTTTATTAACACGAAAGGTTGGTCGAATAAGTATAATAATTGTATAAATAATAGCAAAAATAATTGTTAGACAAAGAAGTGGTATTTCAATATAATCAGGTAAGGAACTCTGTGAAGATGAACCACTATTTCCAGTTTGTCCACTACTTGCAGACGTTGAATTGGAGACATTGCTACTGTTGTTTGACATTATAAAATTGGTAGTTTTATATGATGATATTATACTAACGATGTAAGTATGTGTCCTTAGAGAGAAATGTTACAGAGTGAAACGTGAAAAAAAGTAATAAATTGTAGCAATTATTTTTTATACTCGCTCAAAGTCTGCTTCTACTTTTATCTTTTACAAATCAAGCTGCGTGCAATTAGCACGAAGCGGAAGATATGTCTGTATATTGCATACTTAAGAAGAAAAATATATGATATATATTAACGTCGAATTGACTTATGAACCGAGTACTTAAATAATTCTTGATAATACAATAAATGACGTAACTAAGACATAGGTCCGTAAAAATAATTTCTATTGATATTAATATTTTAATAATAGAATGTTTGTTACATGTGTAAAAATAAATGTATATTTCACGCGAGAATGATTTGTTTTAAAAATGACTGTAGATAACATATTTCACATTTATTTAGTTATATTAAAGCATTCATCCGAAATTAAATCTATTTTTTGTAAACTGCGTCATTTTGATTCTTTTATTTCTGGAATGTTCATAAAAGTATAACAAAAAAGAAAAATTTTCTTTCAATATAATTTTTATTAATATTTCATTCAAGAATGTGAAACATAAAAATTGCATATTAAATTATTCCAAAGGGACATTTATACAATGAGTAATACTTTCTGATAGATGTTGAGTTCACAAAATCTTTTAGAAAATATATATAATTTTTCGAAACATATCCGTTTTCTGAGTAATCTAATTCTATTCAAAAGGTTTGTCTATTAAAAGTACAAAGTATTTTTTTCTTTGAAAATCAGAGTTTCCCTTGAAAATGGAGCATTCGTGCGAAATAATCCATGAACATTAGAAAACAATGTTCTTGTTTATTATTCTTTTAATTTTATATATATATATTTAATCAGAAGGAAGCCATTGAAATCTTCTTTTTTATTTGTTTATTAATAATTAGAAGATATATTCAAAGATTTTCTACTTTTAATTTAGATCCTTTTCAATGGGATAAATTTATTTCACACAGAGCAATGAGAAATTCTTTAGTAAATTATTTGTAATTCACGTTTTTAATTAAGAGTGCAAAAGCAATGAATTTCTTGCTATAGTAATGCACGCTCGGCAACATCAATTGATTACTATTTGATTAAGCAGATAATAATCAATGTACAGATATTTACTCAATCTTATAAAAAAAAATATATCATTACACGGAATTTAGGATTAGATTTATCAAAAATTTACTAACGAAGTTACTGTAATTTTAAACAAAATCTTAAGACTGAACTTTTAATTGAAACTATTCTTATTATATATAGTGCGAGATGTATATTTCTATTCCAATAATTATTTTTTTGTTATAATTAAATTATTCGAAATGATTTATCGTATAGATGAAAATATAAACATTAGATTGTAATCAAGTAATACAAAGATTATGTTTATAATTCATAAATGATTCATTTTGACACTTGTAATATAAAACAAGTCATATCTATTGGATTTTTTTACTTCGTCTGAGTATCTTAGAATTATCTATGGTATAATGTATCTCCAACTCATCATTTCTTCCCTGTATTTATTTTAATTTTCATATGTACAGGTCGTTGATTGTATTATTATTCTATCGATATTACTATTTCTAAAAATAAATCAAAATTTTTCACAATAAGAAAGAATTTATTTTTGTAAAAAAGTTGCGAAAATTCTTTTTTTCTTGAATAACAGATAATATTATTGCTATAGAGATGATGTATTTAACAAAAACATCAACATACATTTTATCTTAGACAAATATTAGGCATAAAACAATATTCTATATTAATCATCTTCTTTAAAATAAAGATTATTGATAAAACTAAGTAGTTTTATAACATAAAAGTCTTATATCAGTTGTTTCGCAATTATTATCTTTGATTACTAAAATAAATGGATTTAAAGATAAAAAGAATATAGGCAATATTCGCAATTCATTCAAAGTCAAATAACAAATATAATCATATTTAAAACTTAAGATAAAAGTTTATTAAAGATTAATTTTTATTACTAATATTGATAAAGAGTTCCTATATTTATTATAGACAACTGCCGACTTCATTTCTTTTTCGTTTTGTATTATTACGATCCTTTACAACACAGTGATAGGTATTGTAGACATGAGAAACCTTATAGTCTTCATTCTTCTATTAATTTGTCATACATATTTTGGACAAGAAACTGGACGAATATTAAATGGAGTTGCGGCACCTGAAAATGCTTATCCTTGGATGGTTTCAGTACGTTTTCATGATCCATCGCCACCAAATCGCATGCTTACTGTCTGTGGGGGTTCTATAATTTCGGATATATTTGTACTTACAGCTGCTAGTTGTTTTTTTAATGCTCACACGTTTCCTCATATATTTACAATCAAAGCTGGTGCACATAAAATTGACAATGAAAATGATGAACTAGCGCAAGCTCGCACAATTTCTCATATTATTACTCATCCAAATTATAACAATAGTAACTATCTCAATGATTTGGCACTTGTACGTGTAACACCACCATTTAATTTGAAAGCAATTAATGTCAATACTATTTCTCTATCAAATTTAACATCAGTCGAAAATATGTTCCTTTTGACAATCGGATGGGGTGTTATTCATCAAACAAATCAATCAGTGGCAGCAACAACACTACAAGAAATAGTTATTCAAGAAGATGTTGAATGCACTAACACTAAAATGACGAATTCAACAACACAACTTTGTGCACCTGGTATGAAATATTTTCTTAGTTATGTTTGTTGTTCAGTAAATGCCAATTAATCTTTGTTTCTTTTTTAGGTACATGTACACGTATGTGACTCGTTTCTTTTTCTTCATATCATTTATTTGATTTCTTTATTTATTTTATGAAAAATTTTCAATTTAGGTGACAGTGGTGGTCCATTAATGACTTTTTCAAATGATACCCAAGATTATGAATTAGTTGGTGTTACAAGTTTTCGTAGTTCATGTACTACAGAAGGTCTTTTCACTCGTGTAGCACCTTTTCTTGATTGGATTTCTGGAATCTTAGAAAATCCACCACCAACACCACCGATTGTAACAACAACTATTCAAACCACTACAACAACTGGTATGTAGCATATTGAATTATATGTTTTTTCTATCAATATATCTGTTTATTGTATTTCAGGTCGACCAATTACGTTTCCGTGTAATATAAGTCGCTCATGTGGATGTTCATCTGTACCCGTTGTATTTCATGATGAACCTTCTTCATCAATCAAGCATCAACAACGAATTGTTGGTGGTGAAGCAGCTCAACCACATAGCTGGCCATGGACTGTTTCCATTCAAGCTTTCATTGGACATAACTGTGGAGGTGCTCTTATTAATAGCGAATGGGTATTATCAGCGGCTCATTGTCCATTACATAGTATATCTACAGTTCATATCGGTCTTCATAATATATCATCATTGGCACCAATAATTCGTAATGTTAGTAAAGTTGTTGTACATCCAGATTTTGTTCCTCCACCTCAACATATAAATGATATTGCTCTTCTTCGTCTATCATCTCCAGTTGATTTTGCAGCAGCTGGTGAATATGCTGGTATTTCTTGTTTACCAACACAGTCAAATGATCTCAACTATCCCAAACCTGGTACTCGTTTAGCAGTTGTTGGATGGGGTCGATTAGTTTACAATGGTGCTGCCGCTAAAGAGTTACAACAAGTTCGTGTTATGACAATAGATAATGACGATCAACGATGTAACAATTCAATCTATGATAAACAACGACAATTTTGTGCATTAGTTGATGGTGGTGGCAAGGATGCATGTCAAGGTAAATTCAGCTGAACTTTTCTCGATATAACATACTATTGAATTTGTAAATATTTTGAAAAGGTGATAGTGGTGGTCCAATTCATCAATGGTTAGATGATCACTGGGAACAAGTTGGTATTGTAAGTTATGGTACAGGATGTGCTGTTGCAACTAATCCAGGTATATACACAAGATTATCTTACTATCATGATTGGATTCAAAAAACTATAAACGAAATTGATACAACAACGATTGCCCCGTCAACATCTGCTTCAACCACCACCACAACTGTCTCATCAACAACTACTTCAACCATCACCACTACTGTCTTATCAACATCTACTTCAACCACCACCACCACTACTGTCTCATCAACATCTACTTCAACCACCACCGCTACTGTCTCATCAACATCTACATTACAGACTACTACTAGCAATGCTATTAAAATCAATTCTAAAGTACTCTTTATCTTAATAATTTTCATTTTACTTCATTTCTTTCTGATCTAATTATTAAATTTTCCATTTATTTAATGAATCAATTTTTTATAATTGAATAAATCAAGAGATCTTTTATATCGTATTGACTTTTTGTTATAAATGTTGGTCATCAATCATAGTTATATAATGAGAAATCATTATAGAAGTTTATCGGTATGAGTAAAAATAGATTACTCTTGTCAAAATGTTAACATTACATTGACCAATCATCCAAAAATAAAACTAGTTAATTCTAATTTGACTAAGTTCCTTACATAGTACTAAGCAATACTACATGCTTGTTCTCTTATGAACAAATTATTCTTTTTCTACTATCATTCTTTTTTAAATAAAACAATCATTATCTTATTTCTTAGTTTATAATTCAGAAAGAACTAATTACAAATATTTATTTTAGACTTTAAAATTAAATATCATGATTAAAATGAGAAGAAAAAAATGTTGCCGATTAATATAAAAAAAGCGAAAGAAAGGTTTGTCTTTTGTTTTAAATAATAAATATGTGATCAAAATCCAATGAAACCATCATAACAACAGTTATAGTTTGTATGATTATTCCATGGTTTGCACCAGGCATTGGCCATATAGGATGTGGTAAGACCAGCTCGAGAACAGGTTCGTCCATTATCAACTGTATTACTTGTTGTGTTTCGCCATGGACATGCTTCACCCGAGAGACAAAATCGAGCTCGATTACAAACACAGTAGACTTCAAGTGAATCACCAGCAGCATCAATACCACCGTCATCCATACATTCGTCTGGAATTACATAAATTTTACCTGTTCCACTGCAAGTTAAGTTCGATGTTGAAGCCGGAGTACATGCATCTGTTGTAGCACTACAGGTAACACTTGCTACTGAATAGTTGATGCTAATACTAAAATCACGAAAGAAGTTTTTCAAAACGAACTACAATTAAGAATATGAAATATATGTATAAATACTCTTACCTAAGAATAACAGTAGCAATACAAAGATGGAGAAGATTTGTATAATTCATCGTTTAGTTTACTTGATACCACTAATCAAAAAATTGTGCTTTTATATAGCTATTGATATTTGCGTCATTAAACACAAAGTCAGGATAAAAATATCTAGTTCCTAAATCTTTATCATGTGCATCATTCTAATTATAGAATGATGATCATATTGGAAAGTACCTTACCTATACACACTCTAAGTACTAAATGATGGTTACGCTCCGTTCCTTTTTACCTTTACTCATGTTTCATGTAAAAAAACATTTCATACATATAAAGTTGAGCTGAAAAAAGTAATGTCGTATTTCGTCTGAGAAAACCTCCACAATTGTCAAAATTTCATGCTTATTACTAACAGACTTATCTAAATTAGTTCATGTCAGAATTTACTTAGAAAAATTCTTATCGAGATTATTCTGGATCATTTCATTATTATTTTAACTTAGTCTGGTCGTGTGGATACTAGTATGCTTAGCTATGAAACATGAGTAAAGGTGAAAAGAGAAAAAAAACGTAATTACCATTTATCAATAGGGGTGTATAAGTAAAAAAAGGAATATTCGAAAATGATCATCATTCTATAATTATAAAGACGAATATGATAAAGATTTCGGAACTAGATATTTTCGTCCTGACTTTGTGTTTAATGACGCAAATATCAATATCTATATAAGAGCACAATTTTTCATTGGCCTTTTTGAATTATAAATTAAAAAATAAATTAATGATTGTTTTATTTAAAAGAATGACATTAGAAAAAGAATAAATTGTTCATAGGAGAACAGGCATACCGTATCACTTATTATTATATACATAATATTTGTCGTAAATGTGAACTATTTTCAGTATTCTTTTTCGAAAACATATCTGTATGCAATGAATAGTATAGCGTCAGACATCATGTTGCTAAAATATGAAAATAAAAGTTCATGTTCTTACTTTGGATTTGATGAAAGACACTGATCATTATTATTTAATACATATATTAAAAATACTAGTGATAGATGAAGAAAAAAATTGATATGATAGCATAAAACATCTGATGAGATTTCTATTTCAATAAAATATGATCTTATTATTAGCTATTTTTTCTTTCTTTATGTTTCATATAATCAAAATTATGTTATTTTTTTAATACTTTTACTTCTTACAAATCTACATCATATTTTTCATTAACAAACAAATGAATAAGTCTTCAATGTTTCCATAGATTTTCATTTCCTAAATATATTTAAATATGATTGCAGTGATACTATTCTTTCTGATATATTTCTGTCTACTGTGGCAATTTGTTTTTAAGATATTATAGATTATGATGAAAAAATATGCCTATGCAATTCGTTTGAGTATATATGCAAGGCTATCATTCTATGATGATTGGATTCCAAAAATGAGTCACGGTATAAGTACATCAACGAGACTATAAGCCACCTGTCATAAATACTGCACACAAATGAAATATAGTATACACTTTAATTTTTTTATGTAACTAGGTCTATTTCAATTTTACTATGTTCCTCGGTAATTTTATTTATATTAATGGAATATTTTCATATGCAATATATTTAGCTGACCATTACAAGAGTTTCTGCTTGGATATACATTAATTATTCAAAAACATATTTTATTACGACTAGCTTCATCGAATTATTTTTTCATATATTTATATATTGAGTCATTTTTTGTTAGTAACGTTTTTCACTGAGAATGCGTAAGAAAAAAACCAAGAGAAAAAGGAAGTAACAAAGGAAGAGAAAAAATAAGTATGTGCACACTAGTCTGCTTTTTTTCTTGCCAATACAAAATATACCCGTCTAATATCGTCCTATATAAAAGTAATGTAGTACATGAAAATGACTCTTTCTTAAATTATCTCAATTGCAGGTTTGACAATGGCCTATTCGAGTGAGACAAGTATTAAAACTATAGTTTTATATACATATATGTATTCGTTTTTTTCTGTCTAGATAATAATTCTGAAAAATCTCAATGTCTCAACTGCCATTCCAGACAAATATCAATGGCTTTAATACCATGTGGACATGCCGCTTTATGTGTTTCATGCGCATATTCCATAGATCAGTGTCCAAAATGTAATAAAAAAGTTCATTCTCTTGTAAAAATTTACTTTTCATAATCGAATTTAAGTTTAATGAATCGATTCTTTTTGTTTGTAACATTGTAAAGTTTGATCTATACTAATAAATTGAACATTGAATATAAATTCATTTTATACGATTAACTTTCATTATTTTAATAAAACGAAATGAAACAATATTTATGCGAATATCATGGGAATAATCCAAGTTAAAAAAATCTCAAGTTAAAGTTCACGTTGGAAAATCCCAAGTTAAAAAAAGACATGACACATTTTTCAAGGCGCAATTTATGCATCATGAGACGATGACGACGCATAGTATATATTATTTTATGAGTCAAAGATGATTCTAGATTCGTAATAATGTTACAATTAAGTACGAAATTCATCATATGTACGTTACACGTACAAAGACTGGGTATTTTTGTAGGAAATTTATATTGAGTAGGTGTTGGTTAAATTAATATATATCTATATATACATATGTTATTTTTGCCATTAAAATGCCTTTACAAATGATTTTTTCTTTTAGTGCATTATCTTCTGCAGATATTCAATAGAAAAATAAATGCCATCTGTTTTGAGCACTCGTAAAGGTAAATAAACTTCTTTTTCTTTTCTTTAATATTTTAATGATATTTGTAGTCACGATTGACAAATTTGAAAGATAGATGTAAATTATTTCTGAGAAGTAATAATACAGAATAATATTCTTTGCTTTTTCTACTTGAAAATTAGTTCGTAGTTTAATATCCAATCGTTTTGCTAGTCACAAGTAATAAAAAATTGCACGTTTTTCTCATAAATTTCGAAATTACTATTTTTTTTTTCGTCGAAAGAAGTGTATTCTTTTTAAAAAATAAAGCCACATATATATTTCTAACAAACATATAGGATTACAAAATAGTCTGATATATTTTAATTAAGTCTTCATTTTATTATTATTATAATAGATACTGACAAGAAAGAATATTTATTATATGAAACAAAACCATTTCAACAAGCACGTGAACGTACTTTTCTAGTATGGAAATTAGGATTATATCCATGTCGAATGAAAATGAAAGAAGCTGGGTGGTTTATTGTTCGTATTGAAGATAATGAATTTGTTTCTGTATGTTTATATTGTAAAATTGCATGTAAAGGATGGAATTGTCATCATGACCCATATGAAGTTCATAAATTCTTATCGCCAAAATGTGTTTATGTCTTATATGGTCGTACTATACAAACACCATCATCATCGATTGTTGAGTCTATGTCACGTCATGAACAAACTCGACCATCAAAACATAAAATGGCAATATTACCAGAAAGAATAAAATCTTTTGAACGATGGCCACTTAAAACACTTCATCCATCGTTTGATGCTCTTGCCCAGGGTGGTTTCTTTTATAATAATAAAAATACAACAACTCAATGTTTTTCTTGTCATTGTCAAATATCTATCACAAATATAAGTGATAATCATATATTAGCACATACAAATTCTTGTAAATATGCAAAACATTTACAAAGTAAATCATTTTATTTATTATCTAATTTCTTAATATAATCTTTTATTATTATCAGATCATTCATCACGAAATCCTCTTAATATACAATCATCAAATAAAACTTATGACTTCAATATAAATCAAGTGAATGATACAACATTCTATTATTTACAATGCACTAGTGATACAACAATACCTGCAATACTTTTAGCAACAAAAATTATTTTTCCAAATGAACAAGAATTAGAAAAAAATTTAAAACAATTACATCCAATTGATCATCAACATCGAAGTTAGTTCGAAATATTTCATTTTTCTTTAATACTTTTTTTATTTTTTTTAGAAATTAATAGAATGACAAGTTCAGATGGACCATTGGTTAATAATTTAAAAACTTTAGCTAGAAACCCTGTTGATTTAACAAATACAGCGAATAATTTACAGTATAGAAAATAAATATTTAATTTCAAGAATTTTCTTTTTTTTTCTTATTAAGACATTTAATAGACGAATCTACAATATTAGACATGCAGACAACGTTTAATTCAGTCTTTCAATGTAAAACATGTTTAACTAATGAAGCTTCTCCTCATAGTGTTCCCATTGGTTGTGGTCATATAGGGCTTTGTTTAAACGAATGTTTTTCAAAATGGAACACTTGTGTTATATGTGGTTATACTCTTGGTAGGTCAATGCGTATATATAATGTCTAGAACAGTATGACATTTTCATAAATTTATAACTAAACGTAACCCTGCAGATGTTCGAAAATGCACTATAATTATCAAGTGTTTTTCATTTATAATCAAAAACAAGAAGTTATTTATTAATGGTGAATGCTATCAAATAAAAGTAATTTAAACTAATTATCATAATATTTACTTTGATCTATCAAGAAAATTGTTTTCCATTTATGTCATATTTTTAAAACAAAAAAAAGAAGTAATATTGTCAAAAAAATCTTTAATAATGATATCTAAAATAAAAATATCATGATAGCAATTAATTAATATGCATTTTATTGAAAGTCTTCAACAAGGATTTATCAACAGGCATAGATAGAAAAAAAAGTTATAGTTGATGAATATGACAGATACTTATTAAAATAATACAATAAGTTAAATATTATTCATTCATATGTTGAAAGTTTTTTTTTTATCAGTTATAACATTTGTTCAATTTATACGTGTATTTATTTCTATTAAATACTACAATATATGTTATTCATCAATTTAAGAGGTGAAATATGAGCTTTTGGTTGCTATCAACACCTTTAGCCAACAACCGTCGTTGTCATCGTTTGATATATGTCACAATCCTCTTATCATCTACTTGACAAAATCCTACCGTGTATACGCACCTTGTCGTATTCTCGTTCTTTTTTTTTT
>CAJNOI010000432.1:0-51229 GCA_905250115.1 Adineta steineri | reverse complement strand
ATGATAAATGAACGCGTACATGCACTCGTCTGCCACCGATTGAAGGTTATTTTATAGTCATTTCTCTCTGACGTAACTAATACTCTTTTCCTTTACTTCATTGTAAATTTTTAATCGAATAGAATATATATATATGTGGCAAATACCCATCGATTACTCTATAATCATGAAAATTAACTTCATTAGACGAGAAATCTAATATAAATCGTATAAACATACAAGTCATTTTGTTCTTTCGCTATTAGTCAAATACATAGAGACAGTAAATTATGTGTAAAATATCAATTATTCACATCGATGAATAACTATCCAAACCTCTCTACATATTTCAATAGGCAATAAAATTATACTATTTACATGATTTATAATGAAGATCTTGTTATCAAAGAGTAAAAGAGAAAGAAAATAACTTGAATTATTCATGCTGTTGTCATTGGTATATAAAATAGTATTGAGAAGGTACGTTTTGTGAAAAAGGGAACAATGTATAATAAAGCAATAAATTTAAATTTAATCGGAATCAATCGGCAAGGTATCGCAATAGTGCATTTAAGGAAAAATATGTATAAAGAAAGAAAGAAGAGCTCTTGGGAAAATAGGAAATCAAAATGAAGCATTATGTACGCTTTGCAGTATAATATATATATCATACTCATATTGAAGCATATGTAGCCAATACAATAGAAAAAATATTTTCAAGATGAATATATATATTTAAAATACCTCATCAGAGGTGATCGGAACGATGGGTTGATCCACACTCGTCGATTTTATTTTCAATCTTACACTCATATTGATAAGCGTGTCAGAAAAGTCGACACGCTAAAATAAAATAAGAATGGAAATTTTTCATACACATATTTATAAATTAGTTTCAAGCAAACCCAATTATATTAGTAAATTTTTTTGTAAAATAGAATAAAGAATTAATCCCATAAGAAAATGCGAAAACCTACAATTTTTGGATGTTTTCTTTTTAAAAGAGTACCATTTATCGGTTGACACATATTAACGTGCCATCGAAAAGCCTGTACATATTGTAATTATATATTTAAATTAAAACTATTTTCTTCTTATTTCAATAAGTAAAAAAACAAGAAATTAAGTTTAAACTTACATCAATACGTATTTTTGTATCACCAGAACCGTTTGTTGTTGTTGATGATTGTGTACCATTTTCCAAATTTTTAAACATAGCTACACGTTCTTTTGCTACACCACGCTCACGAAATTCACTATCAATATCTACTGTTCGTTTAACCTATAAATCGAGTAATCGTAAGAAACTGTTTTTATTTTATTCCATAAAAGAAATATGATTAAAAAGGAATTCTTTTTTTGTTCTAAATAAAAACAAATCTCAAGAGGAAAAAAACGTTATTTCAACTTGTTCTATATAATCTCTTCACTGGTAGTCAATTAAACAGAATTATGTAACAATAAATGTAAAGAAAATTCATGTTAGATGAACTTACTGTCGTTTCATCAAGTTTTTCAAATGCTGTTGTTCGATTTTTAGTCATACCACTTTGAATATCATCCATTGGAACTGATATTTTTGATGTTGCCTTACTTGCATCAGCTATATATTGTTCTTTAATTGCAGTTGCTAATCCAGCTGTTACATCAATCGATTTTTCTGTAGATTTAAATTCACTATTAGCTAATGATGCCAATTGATCACGTCGAGTTGTTGCTAAACCTTGTTCTGCATCAATATCAATAAATCGATCAGATGAACGTTGTATTTGTTGTTCAGCATCAATTTTTGATAATAATTCTGAACGTTTTGCTTGAGCAAGACCTGCTCCAACAATATTTGCTATTTCATCAGGACATATTGATATTCTTGGACGATCTGATAATTGTCCACTTTCAAATTTAGCTTTTTTCGCTGTTGCAACACCAACTAATGCATCACGTTCCGTAATAATAGTTTTATTCATCGTATTTGTTCCATTCTCCATTTGTTGTTGTTGAAATGCTTGTTTTTTCGATGATGTTAAACCAGCAACAAGATCCGTTTCTATTTGTATTTTATTAATATGTGGTTCAGTTTCTTGTTCAAATTCTCCTTGTTCAAATGCTTGTTTTTTTGATGATGTTAAACCACTTTGTACACGAACATCTAAACGTTTTTCTACACGTGGTTTATTGCTATCAATTAAACCTTTTTCAAATTTATCTTTCACTTCCGCCATTTCATGATAAGGAATCTAAAACATATTTATAAATACAACAGTAAATAGAAAAATATAATTTTCTACATGTTCTTTTGCTGGTTTCTTTATTCTTTTTGATCGAATAATTCCATCTAATTGTGAATTTGTATCATTATTATTATCATCATCATCATTATCTTCATCTTCAAGTTGTCCATTTGATAAACCTATGTCTTGAAATCTAGTAAAAAGAAAATTATCATGATTTTATTTATAAGAACAAATAAACAACATCTGTTCAATAAATAGAAAATATAGACTTACTTTTGAAATGTATTTTTAATTTTTTCACTTGGTGTAAATCTTTCAACTTTTTGTAATTGTTGATGTTCATCTACTCTTCCACTGAACATTTGTGTTATATTTCGTAAACGTTCTAATGTATCATTAGGTACATCAGTAGAATCGATTGCTATTAATAGAAGAAAAAAAAAAATGAATTCACTCGTGATTATATTTTTTTTTATTAATTGAAAAAATATAAATGATTTAATAGAATAATTACGTACATGAATCTTCGTTTAGATCTGACATTCTCAATAGACAGAGATTTTCTATTAAGAATAAAATGTTGCTTCTTTCACAAGGAATATCACCAGTGAGAACTATACACGTATACGTATTATCCGAGATATTTTTGTAATGTTCCTGTTCGCTCTTTTCTTTTCCCGTCTACAACCTACGCAGAATGTACAGACAAATAAAGAGAGAAAAATTGCCCGCTGTGCCGCATGCACATATAAACAATGAGTACACCCAGCAATCATTGGATATACAAGAAGAGAAGAAGGCAAGAAACGTAATATACCATAGTCATTATTCATTCGCTCTTTTCTAGTGAGAAAATTAGATAGTAGAGGAAAAGCGGTCAACATGCTACACATAGATATTAACCAGGAATTGTTTTGCCTATCGATGTATTTATAAGAATACATAACAAAAATCTGTTTTATATTTTATTACTCTTGAATAATTCTTAATAGTTAAATAATGTACATTGAATAATTTTATTCAATTGAAGTTTAGATAACGAACGAAGTTATATTGTAAATAAATAAACATCTATAAACGACCTTTTCTACGATCAGTCAACTGTTATTTTGACCGAACTAATCTTTATTATCAACAAATGTTTTTTTTTCTCTTATTATTATTGAATGATTCATCGAACTAAAAAAATATCTCTATTGATTAATATGTCATCTACCAAAATTAGTTATTCGATATTTTACCTTACTGATAATATCAAAAATAATAAAATTAGTGATTATCATCATTATTCATAGATGATAAGTCATTTATCAAAATCCATGATATAATCTTATTCAATGAATTTCTTTTACCTTATAATCATAGAACTATTCTATATAAAAATATGTACCAACTATAACTCAAAAATATTTATATAATATACCTCCATTATTATATCGTCGGCTATTATTCCGGAAGACTAATATTGTATGGACAATATACAGATGAATAAATGTATCACAAAACCACTCGTGTATAAGAGTCCAAAAAAGACGCCAGACATTGTTCGAACTACTGACCATTGTTATGTTAAATGACAGACAACAATAAAAAAAAAGAAATGATTGTCAATTCTATAATGATCTAAACGATTATACGATCAGTGAACTTTTTCTTTCGTTAATCTCTTTCTCGATTGGATTAATAATGATTGCGTGTTATTACAAAATCATATCATTTTTTTTTAATGAATCAATGATTTGTCAATACAAATATATACATCATAATCGTCTATTTGAGAAAAACTCCACCCTTTGACATTTTTCTTTTTAAATATAAATAAACGATTTATCATTAAAATACATAACAACTTAATAGATATTGTTCTAAAGATTTTTTTTGCTTATGAATATCTATCTGAAAGTATTTAAAATAGAAGAAGAAGAAACTTTGTTACTCTATAGATATACTAAGATAAGATAAATGTGCCATTGAGAGTGTATTTAAAGGCATTGTATCTTTTAGATCTTAATGATTTGTATTTTAGCTTTATGACATAGTAAACATCGAATACACAACTGAAGAAAAGATGGTAAAAAGATACTTTATCTTTTCTTGAGATATATACATACAGACATATTATTATTACATGTTGTTGTAAATGAATAAACTTAGTTTTATACGATATAAAGTGTCATATATAATGTATTATCACTTCTTCCAATGAATAGAAAAGGAAATAAATAAATTATAATAGTATAAAGATTAGTTTTTATTTGAAAATCGTCGCTTCTAAAGAACGAATAATAAATTATTTGTTATTAAAAAACTGTTTCATTTTGTTAATTTACAAGAATAAGAGACACATATTGAAAGTTTAGACTATAGTCTTTACTGTATATAAAAAACATGTGAGACTTAGGCAACAGCTGCCTTCCATCACGTTAAGTATCTCTTAATGTCTCAACGTCGTCGAAGGATAAAGTACTCAATTATCAACGATGATCCATAAACGGTCAACTGATACTAAGTCCTGATTTTATATACTATTTATTGATATACATTATTTTCAATATAGTAACAACTATACAAATAATAAAAATACATATTTTATTTGTAAACGACATAGTGTTTTTTCTATTATCAAATTACTTTTATGTCGTGTACATCAATTCGTCTGATGAAAGTAGTAAACAACCGACAAGAATAATTATTCTGTTTTGTCTCTCATTACGAGACTTAGGATAAACTACGCGTCCGATGTCACTTTGTCGCATTCTTGTATAAGTTACTTTGACATACATATATTTTATCTATATAGTTGGATTCCATTGAGGACATTTTTTCATTACACTAGTAAATCTGTAAATGGAATCTAATTTTTTTGAATTCTTATTTTTCGATATAAAAAATGGCTGTATTTTTATAGTTGATTATATATTTTTTAAAAACAAAACAATCAACAATAATAAATTATTTATTTTTTTGTGCGTAAATCCATCTTGTATATGGTTCTTCAAATAGTAATGCTATTTGATAAACGATATAAACTTCTGTTGTTAGTAAGAAACCGACTGGTGAAGAATAATATAATGCTAAAGCAAAAAATGATAATGTTGATCCAACATACATTGGATTGTTTAATACATTAAATGGAAATGTTGTTACTGGTGCATCCATTAAAATACCACAATAATCACCTAGAAATGTTCCAGTAATACCTAGTTTATAAAAAGATGATAAAACAAATATTTGTCCAAGTATAAATATTGCAATTGAAATTAATTTTAATAACATCGAATATTCTTCTGATATAATTAATTGCGGTTGATTTTGTATCGTTTTTCGAATTAAATAATCTCGATATGATGAAAATGAAAATATCCATATCATTAATAAATAACATACTATATAACGTATATTTTTTGGAGTATTTCTAGGTAGTAACATATGAAATAAACGTGCTACTATATTCCATATAAGAGGACATAGTATAATGATACAGCATGTATAATATAAATGAGAATCATTCAAATTAATGATTGCAGAAGACATTTCTTATGTAAAAGTGTTAGATAACGTAGTAGATAAAAAAACTGCTCTATATTATATCTCAAAGATCACATAAAAAGACAACGTTTTGTAAGGGTATAATATGGACCAAATATATTGGTGCATATTCAGAAGTATACGCCAACCAAATAGATCGCTACTGGAATATTATAAACATTGAGAATCAATTTTAATAAGTCTTTATGGAATATTTTCGATTATTATTTATTCGTTTCTTTGTATTGATTGATGTATCGACTTAAATATATCTGAAATAAAGCAATAAACTAATTTATTATCGAATTATATCAGTAGCGAAGAAAAGGAAATATTGTAAACAAAAACTCACAATAGATTTTGATTTTATTTAGTAATGATGTATAACATTTTATCTCAATGAAATCATTGATAAACAGTAGGAAAACATTTGAAAATCATGTTTAGATTGTATCGATTTAATTCGTGTGAAGTACGACGATAAGATAATATTGATTTTAGAAAATATATCTCACGAATTCAGATGGGAAGCATGAATGATCAGATATTAACTTTTTCGTAATGTGTTTTTTTTTACACATCATATTTCTTCTTTGAGTTCACGGCCGTATGATATCTTTCGCGTTTGTAATACAAAATAGTCGATAGTATTTTATCATAACATATTTATTTTTCAATATAAAATTATTTTACAATTTTTAGCGTCAAAATTTCCACTAAATTTTCGGTTATTTGATAAATAAAATATGTAATCTTATATTATCATCGAAAAATGACTACAAACATGCTTCGATGATAAGATCGTTTTTTTTTTATTCGTGCTCATCGAACAGTATCCGACAAATAAAAATATGATTTATTTTATTAATCACGCCGAAAATACGTGATAAACAAAACCACATTGTATATTTTCTTTCTATTCCTATAAAACATATGTCTGCTAATATAAATTAAACCACATTGTATTGATGCAATGTTGAATTGAATATATATATATATATATATATATGAAACTAATTTGACAAAATATATGCGAGAAATTCATGTTTAGAATTAGTTGATTGTTTAGATTAAAAATAATTTTAAATTTTAGTTAACAATTCTACTTTGACCATGATATTTGTTTAGAAAAGAAAGTTATTGTTATTGTCCTCGAAATTCTTCTAGAGAATTCACCAATTTTTTTTGTTATATTCATATATATTTTGTTTTACATTTGTCACGGTATGTTGAATCGAAATGTCTGTTCGTTTCTCCTTGTCATCATACAGAAACACATCCTATACATACATATAACGGGTTGTATATATTCATTAATTACATCAGTTTGTTGAGACGAACAAACAGAGAGATATCATTCATCATTGAAGAAAACTATCTTTTTTTTTTGATATTTTTTTGCATATACATCATACACTAAACGGCCGTTTCGGGTGTATACATTATACCTTAACATTGATCGATTACTCGTTCTTCTTCTTTTTTTTTTATTATTGTAATCTGTATTTTGCCCTTTGCGTTTTACTCTTTTCTTTTCTCTGTTTCTATTTCTCTGTCTCTCTCTCTCTCTCATCATTTTCGTCCACCTACGTCCTAGCTGACAAGGTATCGTATATAACTCATTACAAAACGCAGAATACACTGTTTTGTCTTGTGAATAATTTTCTTTTGTATACAGTTTACTCAATATGGCAGCCGTACTCAATCCTTTTACATCATTTATGGGTTTCCCACCACCACCACCACCGCCACCATTTTATTCAAATTTCGGATTTAATTTTCCATCGCCATCCATTCCAAATAACTTCTATTTATCACAACACAGACCGATGTTTCCACCAATAACAGCACAGCAAATGTCTGCTTATGCTCAACAAGCATCTGCACAAGCACAAGCGCATGCACAAGTACAGGCGCAAGCACAAGCACAAGCACAAGCACAAGCACAAGCACAAATTCAAGCACAAGCACAAGCACAAGCACAAGCTCAGGCTCAAGCTCAAGCACAAGCACAGCAAGCATCTGCACAAGCACACCAAGCAGCCGCACAAGCACACCAAGCAGCTGCACAAGCGCAACATGCGTCACAATTTCCTCACCAAGCATCTGCACAACCACATCAAGCACAATCGTATCATCAACAAGCGGCTGCACAAGCACAACAAGCACCACATTTTCCTCAACAAGCACCAGAACGGGCAAGACAATCATCACAATATCCTCAACAAGCACCTGCACAACCACAACAAGCACCTACACAGACACAAACACGACAAACACCATATCATCATCAACGAGTATCTTCACAACCAAGACAAGCACCGTCATATCCCCACCAACCACAACAACAACAACCACTACCACCACCACCACCACCACCATATCCTCAACAAGCACCATCATATCCTCAACCATCATCAGCATATACTCAACAACTACCAGCACATTTACAACACACATCATCATATCGTCAACAAATCCCAATACAACCACGACAAATACCTTCATTTTCTGACCAAGCTTCAGTACAAACACGACAAATGCCATCATTTTCTCAACAGCCTTCAGCACACCCACGGCAAATGCCATCATTTACTCATGAGGCTTCAGCACACCCACGACAAATATCATCATTTACTCATGATACTTCAGCACACCCACGGCAAATATCATCATTTACCCATGATACTTCAGCACATCCACGACCAATGCCAGCATATTCCCAAAAAGCAGCCATGAAACCAACACACGCACCAGGATATTCTCAGAAACATGCTGCTCAATCACGACAAATGCCAACACTTTCCCAAAAAGCACCTATAAGACGACAACAAACACCCATACAACTACCATCACAACAATACTCACAACGAACAACACCAACTGAATATGTCGATTCAGGACCAAATCCATTACGTCGTCGTGAACCTCGTATTTTTCGTGAAGTAATTGTATTACCAACACCTGAACCAGTCTATCGACAAATACGTCGTCGTCTACCAACTCCAGAGCGAGATGTTGTTGAACGAACAATTATTAAAAAAGCAAATGGTAATGTTGTTGTTAAACAACGACAACCATCAAAAACAAGTAGTCAGAGCCAAGGTAGTACACCATCTCGATCTATCCGCTCAAGATATGTTTACACTGATTAAGAACGAATATTTCGTTGAAATCTTCGTTCATTATTTATTTATTTATTTATTTTTGTTTCATTAATTACAGACATTAAATCAATTGTAGTCTTTTTTTTTGTTGTTTATTTTAATTCTGAAATAGCTAAAAATCATTAGAAAATAAATATGCTTCTAAGTTACCTATTGAATTTTTCAAACTAATTTGCTATTATTATTATAAATCATGCACATATATAATCAAGAATACAATGGAATATATTAATAACTATTGCTATTCACATCATACATGAAAGAAGCAAAAATTATTTCACTAGATAGTTATTGACTAACAAAAATATTTTAATTTTGATTGTATTGACAATGTATATAATTTGATGTAGAAATAACACATGAACGATTTATCGATGACCGTATTCATTAACCATGAGTACTAATTGTTTGCGTAATAGTATATAAAGTTGAAAAGATAAAATCTATTCCATTTCTGTCTATTATTACAATAGCGTAGACATTATATCGACCTCTTGATAAATTGTTGTTTTCATATAGATCCTTGTGGTGTATGTAGAAAAAAAAAGACTCAAGGTATAACAAATGATAAACAAACTGATTCTAGGTGAGAAATTTATGTCAAAAAAAACGACTGAAACATAAATCAATCTTAATCATTTTTGTACTTATTTTCGTTTATGATTACGATAAAAAAAGTGGCTTTTGTTTTCAACACGTGCATCATTTAATACTAGATTGAAATTATAGTTTTTTGTTGTAAATTTAATGTAACATTATAAATCAGCATGTTTATTATTTTACTTTTAATGAGAACAAATCTGTACAGATATAAAAAGCAGCATTCGAAATATTGACAGCTGATATTATTTCATTTGACAGTTTGTTAATTAAGAACATATAATAAAAAAAAACAAACCACATACTAAATCATCGAAATTTATTTCGTAAACACACGATATATTTCTTAACATGTTTTTTTTCATTCTTTTTAGATCAATATCTTTTGATATTACCTTACCGCACATTCTTTGTGGTTAATTTTTCTTTTTATGAATTTTCTCTTAATATAATGTAACTATCGTTATCATTAGATCGTTCATTTGAACTTATAAAACTTATTCTACTTCGACTTTATTTTAAATAGTGGTCTCAAGGATGACAAGACCATATTTGATATTTTACATCCTAATGAGAAACGATTCAGTGACGCATACATTTATTCCAATCTAATTTTTAATAGCGTCTCTTGTAAAAACAAATCAATCGTGTACTATGACTTTGAATGAAAAGACGCAGGTAAATTTTCTCCCATCGTCTATTTGAATGAAACAATATCACATATAACCTTTTATACAGTAACATATAATACAATATAAGAAGAAAAAAGAATGACATACATATTTCTTATTTCTCCTAATACACGTTTGCATCGAATATTAATCAATCATCTATTTGTTTTTATGGATAAAATTATTCGTTGCTTAGAATTTGTATTTTTTTTTGTGGCTAATTAAATATATTAGATCATTTGCTGCAGAACTATATACCATGTCTATAGCATCCAAATAAATAAATTATTGCGCAATGATGTATGTTTGAGAACCGAACTAGATATGAATTTTTTGTCGACTCTTGCTCGAAAATAATATTCATATTCAAAAATAGTTATTAAAGATTTTATTCTATTATTTTTATTATATAGTTGATATATTAATATAGATCCTAACAATTTCATGCAAACCATAAGTATAAGCAGAAGA
Source organism: Adineta steineri (assembly GCA_905250115.1). Lineage (NCBI taxonomy): Eukaryota > Metazoa > Rotifera > Eurotatoria > Adinetida > Adinetidae > Adineta > Adineta steineri. The sequence goes on along the minus strand of CAJNOI010000432.1, from coordinate 40,579 downwards.
TGAATAGTCACAATCATTATTACTGATTAATAAAGTACTAGCTGTAGCTGTTGTTATTCATATTTTTATAGTACGATTCAAACTAAAACTAGCATATAAATGTTTATTTCTATCGATAAAAAATAACTTAAATGCTACCCATACCGATTCAATCTGGAACTTGAATCCCTATCAATACAACTGATGACAATATTCTAAAACTATTATTGTCAGCAATATAGAGGTTTCGATTCGAATCACCATGGACTGCTATTGAATAATTGAGTAGGCTATCATTTTTTCCTGCCACTCTTAGCTATCACAACTACAACAGTAGTTTATGATTATCAAAATCAGTAACATACATGTTATACGGATATGTTAGTTGATTCGATGCATCATCCTACGTCTCATCTCTCGCCAAAATCTCACTAATTTGATTCTATTAAGATAATCTACCTGAATATCAACAAATATAAAAAATCAATTTTTTTGAATAAAAGTATAATTGTAATGAAAGAGATGTGTATTTACATGTTGAATCTGTTGTCATAGAATTAGACGATGATCTTAGAGGGTAAATAATTCATGAAATTATTACCGTATTCTAATAAATAACTTATTCGATAAGAACACATCCAATGCAATACTCTAACGAACAAGTGATCCTTGTAAACGAATCTTTCATACTACAAACAGCACTTTGTTTTTACTGATTTTGTCTTCTGATGTTCCCTTTGGCAAATGTGTTCATTGACTAATAGATTGTCCTATATAATTTACTGTACGCGTTAGTAAACGGCTAAAATAAAGATCAATCGATATAAGATATAATGAACCTGATTACAAATTTACTGTTATTTAACTCATTTGAGCTGTATATTGATGATACAATATACTTTTAAATTGCATTAATACAAAAAACTGACAGGTATAGTTTTTTAATATTCGAATACTTTTCCTAAATAAACATTTCTTCTGAATTGAACTGTTGCTAACTTGAACTTAAATCAAAAAAACTTCTTCATATGAATCTATTCAAATTATTTAATCTTTCTATATTTCTTTTGCACTACAAAGAATATTAACTAATTTCTTGGCTTATTGAGTATGATTAGTTGTCGTAAATACATACATCAGATTAAATCATACTAATTTAATTTTGAATGAATAGACTTAATCTTCATTGACATGCAAAGAAAAACGAACGAAAAATACGAAAATCCTCAGATGTCACTCCTTTACATTTGTTCGTATTGATTCATAGTGATTGGTAAATTTATGACGTGTAAAATAAGAAAATGATGACCGATAATGATAATATTTTTCGTTTCTTGTACAACGAAAAAAAAAGACAGAAACTGTTACCTTTATTTATTTCTTTTTATATGATAGAAGTTGATATTTATCATTTATTATTATTATTGTTATTATTTCATCATTCAAAGTCTTTACACTTTCGATCGTGTATCAGGTATTTTTTTTATTCATTGAAACGAAGAATAAATTCATTTGAATTTTCATTCGTATAGTCTCTTGAGATATTTTTTAAGTTAATCATTGATTTTTGAGAGTATCATACATGATTCTATCTTTTATCTGTAAAAATAATCAAATCATTTCTTGTCAAATTAATACCCAACTAATTTTGAATGTTGTAGAATTTTTCTCATATCAAAACAAAACTTAAAAGATTCGATAACATAAATACTTGTCATCTGATTTAATTCAATCAGACTGTTTTTGTTATCTGTAATATGGTGCATGTCCTATCGAAAACTTATAAAGAGACAACAAACTAATTTTCGTATACCCTTTAAATATGATAGGTGTGAAACAATTCTTTTCTAACGAGTTTCAATTCACGTACGTTGAAAAGTTTGAATATATAGGCAAAGTATATTTATTACCTTAAGTCAGATAAGCACTTTGTTTAAAATTATTACTTTCTTGTTGATTACTATATCCGGTAAATATTATAGTAGTTTTTTCTTTATTCATGTAGATTAGAATGTTAAAACGCAACATATTCGGTAAATTTAATTGAATATCTAAACCTTCATTTCTCATTTGTCTATTGGTTGAAATCTTCAAACGTTTAACTTTTCTGTTCTTATCTTAACTTTGAATGACGCCAAAGATAGTTTTTTTACTTATTTACAACATTTCATTTCTTTATTTTTTTTCTTACATATAAACATAACAGTTTACAAGAATTCTAGTATATATCTATTAATTACTCTTTTCTTTTCTAGATTAATTTATTTGGTTTCTTTTTTTTCAATTAAAATAAAATGAAGTGGCCTATATGCGGACCAAAATTATCTTTATGTTGTTCAATTATTTCAGTATGGGGTATAGTACAATTTATATTAATGGGTATATTTTTCTTTGTTGAAGCAGCACCATTATTAGATGATTTTGAATTTGATGCTAAGAATGCAACAGACATAAACGAATTTGAAAGTGGACTTAAAACAGCTTTTCATCAACGTGCTTATAATTGTTGGATTGCAGCATTTCTTTATGTTGCTCTATTAGTATTTTCTGGTATGCAATTTATGACAAATCTAAAAAAATCATCATCACCAACACATGTTCCAACATCGATGACATCACCATTCGCTGGTGTAACAACAGAAGAAAATGGTTTTAATCAACATTATGGAATAAATTTTCCAACCGGTGGTGGTGGTCAAAGTGAAACATAAAATTTTAATATACACAGTGACATTTCTTTATAATACTTATTTTTTTTTATTTATACGCCGTGGTGCTGGTAGAAATGATATTCTTGTATTTGCATAACTTTCAAAAAAAAATATATATATAAAGCATTTAATTGGAAGAATAAAAATATTATTTGATACGACATAATAGAAGCATATGAAGATAGATTCGAATCATACTTATAGCACTTTCAATGATAATTAAGATGTAAATGAATTTTTCTTCCAACGAAAATCTATTGAGTTTCAGTCGGTAAAAATATTGGATACGAATTAAATAATCAGTTTTTATTCAAAATGATCAGTTGTTCTTCTTATAACGTGGTCAGTAGTTTTCATTAGTAAATAAATCCTTTCTAAGCAGTAAATAATATCGAATGTCAGTAATCACGATCAGGGTACGAATGTGCCTGTGGATGTGAGTGTCCAGCTCTTATCCACCCACACCCTCACACTGATCATTTTGAATAAGAAACTGACTATTTAATTTGTACCCAAAAATATTCATCATTTTTTTAACATTGTAAAAGTCAAATTAACCTCTCAATTATTTATATTAACCTTATCATCATTACAGTAGGTCTTATTTATAAATTAGACAAAGATTTTATTCAACTGAGTCGTTATGCTTAATTTCTTATTTTCAGAAATATGTAAATTGTACATCATAAACAGCCAAGACCACCCACACTCACCCACCCCTCTCATCATATGAAGATAAACTTTAACATTAGTATTGACTCTTTATAGAATATCTAGTAATTATCAATTATATAAAATAAATGAACTCATCATATTCTTTTTTTAGTTTTATTGAATAACATTACAATGTAATGCATAATTAAAAAGAAGAAATAAATCAACAAAAAGCATGAATACTGACTTAATTACATTCTTTATAAAACAATCCATCTGTGCACTATACCTTTTTGGTTAGATTATATTTAGTTTCATTGTTTCTTCTTTCTTAAAATGAAATAATTAATGGATATTACTTGTTTACCAACGAGTGTAAACATGATTCTAGGCATAAGTCTTAGAAATGATCTTGAAAACTATTGCACATAAATAGCATGCAAACTTAATTACATTTATTAATAGTTTCTACTTTCGTTTTAATGCATAAAGTAATGTAGCACATGATCTATTTTTAATTATATCATGATACTTCTTCTACGCATGTGTACTTTAAAATTTGAGTGGTACTCTATTTTAATGGTCTATGCTTAATGAATTAAAATTAAGGAGAAGAAACTATAAAAATATGCACTCTTTTATATATTTCTCCTATTTTGTAAAAGGAACTCAAGTACGTTGAATGCATATATTATATCTTCTATAATTAAAATTGATTATTGAGATAAAGTTTTTTGAGATCAATATTGAATTTATTTTTTTTGTTTCTCTTAAACACAAAAATGTCTGATAGTAAGTAAAAGGTTCTAATTGATTAAAATGACAATATTTTGAGTATTTAAAGTGTCAGTTCCTGTTGATTGTTTAAATTCGATTGTTAATTCAACGAATTTAACATTTGTTCGACGAACAACATTGAATGAATGTCTATTTTCTAAATCAGCTGGTTTTATTCTTCTTCTTGTTGTAATAATATCATTAATAATTAATATTTATTCTTTAAGTATCACTGAAAAAGATTCACAAATATCAACTAATGATAAAGAACTTACTTTTGGTATGTTCATATCTTCTTTATGTATTATTATTATAAGTACACCATCAGTTCTTATACAATGTTTTCTTTGTCGTCGTTTATGTTTACCAATAATTTGTCGAATAGAAGGTTTTAATTCATTTTTTAATGGTTGTACAACTATGTATATGCTTGTTGCATTATCAATTATACGTTATATAACAACAGCTAATTCATCATTTTCAATAAATTTTCAACGAAAAATAAAAAAATATAATTTATCACTTCTTACTATTTGTTTTATTCTAGGAAGTATTTGGGCTGTACCACCTTTATTTAGTCATATGAGTTCTTATGTCCCTGAAGGTCTTGGTTTTCATTGTGGTCTTGATTGGTATGATACATCATTAGCAAGTCGAATTTATTTTTTTCTACTTTTTATTGGTGTTTATTTTATTCCAATGATAATTATTATCTATATTAATATAAGTATTCAACGTACGATTTATCGTTTAACGCATTTACATCCGACAGTTTTACTTGAAATGAATAATATTGATACTGAAGATCTTTTATGTAAACATATTTCAAATACATTTTCTGATGATATAAAACAACGTTTACAACATTTATATGATGATCAACGATTTGTTATAGCTACAAGAATAAGTGTTATTATTTATTTAGTTGCATGGACACCGTATAGTATTATAGCTTTATCACAAGTATTTGGCGTTAGTTTTTCATTATATAAACCATGGGTTATGACATTATGTGCACTTTTAGCTAAACTTTCAATGATTATAAATCCGATTATATATACATTTATACTTAAAAATCGAGAAATGCCTGCAATGATTACCATTGAAGAACAATTATTCTGAAAAAAATTGTTTACTTCTGATATGTATCTTTAATGATTTAATTTATATTTCAATTGTAAAAATAGTTTTTGTGAATTATAATATAAGAAATATTCGATTATTGTTGAATGTAAAATTTATTCAGTGTAATATTAAACGAATAAATAAAGATTTTTAGTTTTTATTTTATATGTGTAGTTTACATCTTAATCAATCTTCAGACAAGTAGTATATCGAGCAAGCAGAGAGAGAGAGAGAAAATTTGATAGGATTTATTTTTATAGGACTATGAAACGACACTTAATTAACCGCGAGTCTTCAAATTTTATTTAAAAAAAATGGGCTTTTAATCGCAATAAACACATAAGAAAATACTCTATTTTGGTGTTATCAGTTTACTATCATTTATTTATTATCTACCAGAAGAAGCAAACAGCTCCTTGATTTGCTTTATAAATAATTCAAAACCTTTATTGAAACATTTCTACTATTAAATAACAAGTAACGCTCGTCCGAGGACTCGCTTAGCTCTTTCTCGTAGATACACATCTTCTTCACATTTCCTGGAAAAACAATTAAAAACCGGTTTTCGATGTTTTTTTTGACTTTTGTCCCCCCCCCCCTCATCGTGATTACTCAATAGCCCTCAGATTCGAAGTCTTCGCATCGAAATACCTCCAGAAATGTCTTTTCCGGAAAATTGATCTTCGATGTTTTTTTGACCCTACGGACACACAAGCAAGCAGACAGTTTATGTTTGCAAGACTCTTCTCTACGAGAAAGAGAATAAATAAAAAATTTATTTTTATTAAAATAATACAGGTTATCATATATAATACATAAAGGATTACTCTACTCGTAATGCCAAACATATACTACATCGAATATCGTTTTCTTGATTTTGTGTTGAACAAGTTGAACAATTCCAAGGACCCTAATATATATTAAATTCAATATAAAAGAATTGTTTTCTGTTTGAACAAAAATAAATAATCTTACATTATTCTTAAATATTTTTGGATGTGTGAGTAAAAATAAAACAAATAATGAATTTGGTCCAACTGTTAATTCTGTCATTGTTGAATTATCATTAACTAATTGACCATTAACAAAAAAATATTGATTTGTTGGACAATAATTATATGCAAGTTCGAACTAGAATATGAAAATATGATAAATTCAAAGATTTATTCTATATACCGCTGCACGTAGTTCTCGAACTGTAGTTGATGGGAAAACTTTCACAGGAATTGTTCCACCATTTTGATCAACACCATATTCATTACCATCGAATTGGACAAGAATTCTAGAATAAATAATAATCAATAGATGAAAAAAATTTTATTTAATTGTTGCTTACTGAAATTCTTCTTCATTTTGTAATGGTTTTAATAATTTATCTTGAATGCGAATACCTTGTGAAGTAAGCTGAGTAGTTAATTGAGCTGCTTCATCTTGATTACCTTGTTTTATAGATCTACTCAAGTTATGAATATCAACGAGTGTATCTAATTAATGAGAAAAAAAATTAAACTTTTTCAGATAGTACAAACTAGATGAATAATCATTTATCTAAGCTTTTTTTTAACACATGATCAATTTACTAAATACTTGACACATTATGTGATATTTTCGAATAAACGGGATGATGTGCACTACATTTAATCCTGTGGAAAATAAAGATAATTAGCATATGCTTTTAATTCCATGATTAGATTAAGATCTCGTCAACACTTTGATTTAGTTCAATATTCATGAGAATATTTTAGGGTACATTTTCTTCTCTCTGTTCAAACTCATTTAGTAATATTAGAGAAATTTACCTCTTGCATCAGAAGTTAGATTAACTGTTTTATTCGGCTTATCTATTTTAACCGAATCTTTATTGGTATAAGTGTTGTTGGCAGTTGTGAAATTCGTGTTCGGTGAACTTTTAGGAAATAACATTTCAACAACTGTTCGTAATGTTTCGTGGAATGCTTTACGTGAATCTCCAGATAACCATAGACGATAAGTTCCATTCGAATCATTTATTTCATCAGGTACATCAGATGATTCTCCAAATCGATACTGATTACTATCTTTTATAATACAATCAAAAATTTTCTACGAAAAAATGAGAAAACATATAATTCAACATAAAATTAATTTATTTTCATACTGCGTTACTATTTTCTACGTCAATTGCTCTTAATGAATAATTTGTCATATCCTCATCTTGAAGTATTTGAATACATGATCGATCATTATAATTCCTTTCGAGAGTTTGTTTATCATTCGGCACAAAATGAATACGACCAGAACTATAAGCTAAAACACTCATTATATCTATTATAAAATAAATATATATGTTAGAATTAAATTCAATCAAAAATTCTCTGATTCTTGTTCAGTAATAAATAAAATAAAAAAAGCATTATCTTGAGCATTTAAATCATTCATTGTATATTGCGCATAAGCTAAATGACCATTGATAAAAAAATATTGATGTTCCAGTGGAAAATTGTGTATATGTTGAAACTATAAATAGAATAAAATTTAATTATGTTAAAACAAATTTTATTAGTTTACTTACCAATACTCGTAGTTCATGAATTGTTGTCGATTTGTAAACATTCAGATTGTATTCTTTATTCTTGAAATTGTTTGATAAACTAATACCATCAAGTTTTACTCGAATTCTATTTTATAAAAAGAAATAATTGACATATAGAAAGTAGACAACTATGTTTTGCATACTGAAGTTTCTCGTCTTCTAACTTTTCCTTTAATACTTCACCCTTTAATTGAATACGTTGTGAAGCTAGTTTAGAAGTAAAGTATGCAGCATTATTGGCATCACCATTTTCAATACATTTATTCAACTTATGAATATTGGCAAGAATTTCTGCAAAATTAAATAAGAAAATTCTTATAAACATGTATAAACTGTTCGATTATATAGAATGAAGAATGATCAAAACGTACTCACACGTCTATCTATACAAATCATAGATCGAACCAATGATGAATATAGTGTGTGTAAGAGTTTTCGAAAGAAACATTGTCACACAGATTTCCAAGATCAAATTTAGTCGAAAGTCAAGAGAAGTCTTACAGATATTTAACATCATCAGATTTACGACAAATTAAATCAATATGTTTATTGCAAAAAGATAAAGCTGATACAACGTCAAGTCGTCAATGAAAAACTGTCGTTATTATCGAAAGAAAGTATTGATTCCATTCTACTGAACAATAATTCTTATCAACAATGAGAAGATAGAATAATCATGGAATTTTTTGATTTGTGTTTCTTATCGTTGAAACAAAATAAATATCAGTCAAATCAATCTTTTTTAAATTCAGTGCTATATTGCGAACTATATCACTCGGAGTATATCCAATGCCTACTAAGAAATAAAATGAAAAACTCTAACCATTTTCATATGGAGTGATTTTCGAGTTTGATTTATCAGTCAGGGACCTGTTCGAAATTGCTGATGTTTGTTGTGTACCATTCAGTTTTGCCAAACACTCTTTCAATCCTTGATGGAAGCGATCGCGTGCTTTGGGATTTAAGAACAAACGAAACCTTGTATTTTCAAATCGAATTTCGTCCGGATAGTTCTCCGAAGGTCCAAATATATATATATCGGATCTTGTAAGTGGAATATTAAAAATTTCCTACGAAATAATACTTTAATTATTGATTTTATCTAATAGTACTTATACTTGTTTATTATTGTCTATATCAATCGCTCGTAATATGTAAGTATTACAATCGCTTCCATGCAGTTCAACAAATGATCTGTCTGAATATTGATGCATACACGGACTGGGATCATCTGATATTGACAGAATACCAGCAGCACTATATATAACAAGATTCATTTTTTTTTATGTCAATTGACTATTTGCAGAAGGAAAAAACCTTGTAATTTATATGACTCATTATGGGATTGTCTAAATTATATTTTTAATTTCAAGACTCATTCACATCCAAGGAAAATATCATTTAATACTATTTATACGAAATTTTAATGCTTATCGTTCTACTTAATCTAGAGGATCGTTACTATTTTCCTATTGGTTAAAATCTAAGCATACCTGATTACTGTATTTCGAGACTAGACAAAAATATTATTCTCATTTAAACGAACAAAAAAATGGCTTTACATCTTTGGCCAACAGTTGAAACATCAAAAGTTAATTCATTATGGTTTCGACCATTACAATCTGGTAGAGAAAAATAATTTATTTAAATTTAGATTTCTCAATTATTTATTTTATTTTTAGTACGAGAAGAAATGAGTTTAACTAAATTAGAAGAAATACTTGAACAATCACGACGAAATTATATTGAAAGAGGTTATTTTTACTATTAATTTATAATTTAATTTCTCATAATAAATTTTAATTAAGGTACAAATTTACCATTTCATGGAAAAGCTGAAATGGATAATACAGATGTAAGAATTTTTCAAAAAAAAAATAATTAAAGAGAAAATACAGTATAAGTTTTTGTTTTTCAGGATGATGAAGATGCAGATGAAGCTGAAGAAGAGAGTGAAGGAGGTGAACCCGAAGATGAAATGGATGCACAACAAGGTTCGAGTTCACCAGGAACAGCCGTTGGTGTTCCTCCAGCACCACTTGATGTTTAAATATGTCGATTTTGTTTTTATTGAAATTTTTTTGTACATAAATAAATAAATTTCTGTTCTTTATCTCTTTCGAAATAAAATCATAATGATTATACGTGTATTTTTAGATATGGCTTTAATAAATGGGTAAAAAATTGAAAATAAAATCATTCGTTCTTTTATTTCTTTCGTGTTTATAAGTACTGTTCCGGTTAAAATGGTGCGCATTCAATCATCAGATAAACCAAAACCAATTTCACATAATACTGATGTTACAGTTGGACTTTTAGAGGATCGTGACGATAATATTGTATATCTTCGCATTACTGTTAATCAAAAAGTATGCTCAATTGTATATCTAACTATAAAAACTAACTATCAGTTAATATATAACCATATTTCCTCACAGATCATTATTATTATCGAGATTTTAATAGATAAAATATATTTATTTCAAATTTAAACAAAATTCTTATATCATCTATTCACTTTCTATAAATACTACAATAACCATGTTCTATTGTTTCTAACTAATGATAAGATAAAGAATATGTGTCACAACTAAAATTTTACTTTTCATCTATCTTTTTCATTGTATATACTCTGACAACTTGAATATAATATTACGTTTCGTCTGATGTAATTACGATTGGAATGATAAATTAGTATTGATATAATCTTTTATGAATTTTGATCAATGAAAAAATAGTTTAAATAATGTGATTATGTTTCAATCTCATATTTTCTTAGTCGATTCTCTCTGAAGAACTTGATCATTACAAATGGATTGAAAATTCTTCTACGGACGGAGTTGCAGCACTCGATTCATCATCAACTAAAATTATTATTATTTATAATGCAACGGACAAACAATCACGTGATCTTTTTGCCAATATGAAACGACTTCTTGAAAGAGGTATATTTTGAATAATATTTGATATATAGTAAAAATACATCAGCGCTTATTTTGTTTTTATCTGGAAAAAACGGATATACTTGAATTTTTATAGGATAAACTTGAGATTTTAAATTTAATATATCTAAAGAATATGGTCTTTTACTTTTATTTATATCATAGATAATCTTATTCATATAATGGAGTGTTTTAGAATCACCGATTAAACCAATTCCACGACCCGTAGATGGTATTAAACCTCCAAATGAACCAATTCCACGACCCCCAGATCATATTATAGCACCAAAAGAAGGTATTGTAACCATGTTAAACAAATTATAGTAAAATTATTAATTATTTGATAATATAAACCAAAGCGTACGGATAATCAACCTTAGATAATAACATATTAGAAACTTTTAATAGCAGTTGTCTATATGAATTATATTCATTTAATGATAGAATCTTTGTTAATAAAGGTTTAAAACTATACGTTGGTCAGTGGTAGTATTCACTTTGCTAATCAGATTTCTGACAGTTTCATACGATCTAATGTAATCAGATGAGTACTATTGGTTAAAAATTCAAAATAGTTCTATTCTTCATGCTGTTCATCAGTTTAGTAAGTATGCTCTTGATTATGCATCACTCATATGACATTTTTCTTTTCTAAAAACTACAGATCATATTGTTTTAGCTGTCAATGATCTGATAAACTACATTGAAACCGGTGCAGAAAATGATGCTCAACATCCTGCAAGATATTTGGCAAAAAACCGAACAAATATTCAATTTAATCTAAAGGATCCTAACGATAATAAAAAAAAAGCTGCAGTTAAACAATTCGAAACCCAAGAATCATCCAATATTCTTAAGTGTGTTGATATTATATATTTTTCGAATTTTTCAACTTGTTTATTTAGATTAAAACTGCAAATTGAATGTCATTTAGATCGAAATCCTTTAATTTTACAACTCGATGTACGTTCTGGTACTAATCTTCGAACATTAAAAGATCAAGTTTGTTGATATATAAAATATATTTATTTATAAAAAAAAATCTAATTTATTATTTAGATTGAAAACAAAACAGGTATCAAGTATAAAGATCAATATTGGTATGCATTTGAACGATATATGATTAGTGACGATTATGTATTTGGATCTACACAATTAGTAGTTCCACCTCCTCCAAGAAATGCTCCGAGTAAACGAACAGTGCAGCCAACAGAACCCATTCGAACTGGTGATACTCTTATCATGTATATAGCTCAACTTCGTCCATATGAACACTGATAAAGAAAAATGACACATTCTTTTTGATATTTAATTTAATTTTTTCGTTTCTTTTAGTATATCAAAAAATATTAAACCAGGTGCGAATATTATCGTTTTCTATTTCAGATGACTCATCATCGTCGTCAATTAATAACAGATCTTGATACTCATCTAACGAAATTATCTATTCCATATCAATGTCGTAAATCATCATTATCATATGGTATATGGAATACATCATTAAATATGATTGAAATAATTCAACAACATCGTTCAGCAGCAAAATGTTTTCAATCAATGGGTATTACGAAATATTCTAAATTATATATTTATCCAGAAGAAGCTATATATATGATGCAATCTTCATTATTACAAGTATCATTAAATAATTCGAATGAAAAACATAATTTTCCATTATCACTTGATGAAGCTTATTCATTATGGTTTAATCAATCTTTATTAAATCTTCAACATCTTCATGTTTATCAATATTTAACAAGAATTGGATTTATTTTAATTCGACATCAATCACAAACAGCAATAGTTGAAAAAAAAGAAATTCTATCAAGTGCAACAACACATACTACTAGTAAACGAAAACGTAGTGAATATGAAGAAGAATCAGTTGAACATCAAGAAAATGAACATCATGATGAAACTTATCTTTGTCCGGTAAATAAAAAAGTTTAAATAAATCAAGAAAATCTATTAGTGTACATGAGAAATCAATCATATTGATTAACACAAAAATAAAGTTTTAATTTAATATTGAACAGTTAAATTTCTCTTATTAGATTCATTTATCATCTGATTGTCAACGGCTATGGTTTCCAAATTATACCGATGAATCTCCTATAAATACAAAAAATTATCCTCGTTTGATATTTCCAAGTAAACTATCATCGATTCAAATTGATTGGGTTCCATCTGATTTTAATATTAAAATTTCCAATGTTCAATTAACTATCTATGAAAATAATATTTCAATACCTCGACCATCTTATTCTCTTATTCGATCAATTGATCTTCAATCTCATGCAACAATATATCAACGTTTATCATCATTTTCTTCTCAATCAGATGAAACGATTCCGTCATCAGTATCTTCCAATATTTTCTTCGATATGTATACACCAAGAAAAAGTTTTCGTAAAACTCAACCAGGCCCACCGGATTATTATATAAGAATTCAAAATGGTAATGATGAATTTAATTTCAAAGAAATATATAAAGAATTACAAGAAAAAACTTTAACAGCAGTTGTTCATAAGGGTGATGTTTGTTTTTATTCATTTAAATCATTCGATCCAGTTCAAGCTTTGCAATCAAAACAATAAATATGCATATGATTATTTGTTATTCTTTTCTTTTTTCTAGATGTTACCAATATATTCTTGGTCAATAAGTATAGTAGCAGGTTTATTTATTCTTAACTGGTGTCGAAATCGTTTGAAACAATCTAATTATCGTTCTATTGCAAATGAACGTGCTCAAAGAAAACGTCAAGCTCGTGATAAACATCGAGAAGAATTATTACATCTTTTACGAACAAAATATTCAACAAAACTTCCTGATCGTTCTATAGTTGAACGAATTGCGAGATCAACAGCCGTTGAATTATTAGATGGTCTTGAAAAAAATGAGTTTACTTATACACAAGTTATACTTGTTCTTTCTCTTCGTTCAATTAAAATTGGAAAAGAAATCAATTGTACTACGGAAGAATTTTTCGATCAAGCAATTGAATATGCTGAACAATTTGATAAAGATCATACTAATAATCACGAAAAATTTTCACTTAAAGGTATACCAATTAGTATAAAAGATCATATCGATCAAAAAGGAGCAGATTCATCAATGGGTATAGCAATGAAAAATTTTCGACCATCATTAAAAGATAGTCTTATTGTTCAATTACTTAAAGAACAAGGGGCATTAGCTGGTTTTGTACGTACATCAACTATACAAGGGATGATGTTACCTGAAACAGAAAATGAAACTTATGGAATAGCAACTAATCCTTTTAATTCTACACGTACAACAGGTGGTAGTTCAGGTAAACAAAAAATGATTGAAAATGAAAGAAAACTTGAAATATTTTTATTTTAGGTGGTTGTGGTGCTTTGGTAGCATCTTGTGGTACTCCAATAAGTATTGGTACTGATATTGGTGGAAGTATACGTATTCCTGCACATTTTTGTGGTATATTTGGTTTTAAACCAACACCAGGTCGAATCTCGAATATAGGTGTAACAGTTCCATCTCCTAAGAATATACCAGGTGAAACAAACATTCGTGCAACTGCTGGTCCATTAGCACGATGTACAGATGATCTTGTTCTAGTTATGCGTTCATTTTTACAAGAAAATCTTTGGCATAATGACCCACATCTATGCAGACAACCATGGCGAGATGAACGTTTTCAAGATAAAAAAAGATTAACTATTGGTTTCTATACAAATGATAATTGGTTTCCACCTGCACCTGCTTGTATTCGAGCAGTTAATGAAGCTGCTGATGCTTTACGTAAACTTGGTCATACAGTTATTCCATATACACCAATTAATGTACAAGAAGCAATGCGTCTTATTCTTGGAATTATAGGAGCAGATGGTGCTGCTCATTTTCTTGAATCCTTAGAAAATGAACCTTATAATCCAATTTATAAACCACTTGTTTATGCTGCAAAACTTCCAAATTTTCTTCGTCCATTTTTGGCTCGTTTAATGTGTATTGTTGGTGAACGACGTAATGCAAATACTGTTCGTTCTATTGGTTCCAAAAGTGCTTATGAATATTTTGATTTAATTATTGATTTGAAAAATTATATGAATACATGGTTAGATGATTTAAGAAAAAATAAAATTGATCTTCTTCTTGTAAGTCAAATTTTAATTCATAAATAAGATAAATTCATTCTTTTTTAATTAGACACCCGTTAATGCTTTACCAGCATTTCGTCGTGGTCAGTCTGGTCATTTATTTAATGCATGTAGTTATACATGTCTTTTTAATGTTTTACATTTACCAGCTGGTGTTGTACCAATGACATTAGTTCGAGATGATGAACAATATTATGAAGATATTGGTCATTTAAATAATGATATAGCATTATCTATGGCTAAAGAAACATGTCGACAATCAGCTGGATTACCTGTCGGTGTTCAATTAGTTGGATGGCCAAATGATGATGAACGTGTATTGTGTGTAATGAAAGAACTTGAAAGTTCAATCGAAAAAATTCAATCACGAATGTCAAAATTCGCTGAAACCATTGATATATTTACAGACTAAAACATCTATCATATATAATATATTTGTTTATTAGAAACACTAAATTAATTAGTTTTTTTTTCTATTATATAATTTCAGCATTTAGTATAGATTTTGTTTTCTTACTTTCAGATATTTACATGTTACGGTAAACACTCTATGACAAAAAAAAATTCTATTTCTCAACGTTTTCCTTCAATCATATAGATCCGACCAAACCGCGACTCTTATAATTAAAGATGATTCTGATTCTAATAAAATCAGCAAACATTCCAGTGTTAATTTAGAATTGATCAAAGATGGATCTAAAGTAGAAATTCTAATTAGAAACCCGATTGATGCTGAAGTACACGTCTTTGATAAAACTAATTTTACTCCAATAAATTTCATTGTAGATTATACGCCAGTATCCTTTATGTAGCTGTTCGTATTTACCAGATTCATCGAGTGAACATGCTATTTCTTTTCATGTTAGTTCTAAACAAGAAACAGTTATCATTATTGCTAAAGATGAACGATGTGTAAATTTATTTGCTTCTATTCAAAAATATTTCAATGGTAAATGAATTGATGTTAGGAAAATCTTTCATTATTCATCTTCTATTAAAAGATTCATCATACATTTCAAAAGAAGAAAATGTATCTAAAATTCAGAATGATCTTCGAGAAAAAGTTGAACAATTTATCGTAGCATTCAATAATGGCGATGTCGATACAGCTACTCGATACGCTCAAGTTCTTGCTAATTCTAGCAAAAATTCATCTATTCATTTTTATCTGAATAAAATTGGTGAACAAGAAAAATCAATCACTCACAAATTATTAAAGTAAATAAATACAACAGTTCGAGATTTATATTCGATAAGACAGATACATTTTCTATTTATAGACTACAAATAACGATTGAAAGTGTATTGGGTAAATCTGATAACAATCCCTATGAAGTAATTATTCGTTCACATACATCTTTACGTGAACTTAAACAAAAAGTAAAAATTAATATTAATTGAAAAATATATAAATTCTCGTATTTAGATATACGATCAAACAGGAATTCCGATTAACAACCAACAATGGTTTCTTAATCGACAAATTCTTTCCGATACTTACGAATTTATTGATATACCCCAATCGAAAACTAATAATACAGGACTTTTTCTTTATATTTGTAAATTATAATCATTTCGAATTGCAAGAAGATATATATATACAGAAGAAAGGAAATATTCGATATCTTATCATTAATTGAAATCACTTTTTGTGCACAAAGAAAACAATTGATGATTGTATCAAATTTATATTATCTCTAAGACGCTTGTGATGTGAGATAAAGAATGACTATCAAAATAGATAGATAGCTATTTCAATGATTGAATAGATTATATTTTTGATCAAATGAAGAAAAAACGAAAAACGAAATTAAATTTGACTATCGAAAGAAAATGTGTGTGTTCAACCATTTCATTGAACAAAAGAAAATGTCTCATATGTATATGCTTATGTCATGATAATTACAAACGAGTTATGCTTCAATGAATCTAGATTGATCAGTTAATTTAATGTATACTATCAGTGAACTCACATCCATATTTCTATATATATATTATTTATATAAAAAAACGACATTATAATGAAGGTTTGTAATTAGTTATATTGACTTTATACATTGGATTAGATTATTTATAGAACAATTATTCGATATAATATATTATTTAACTTTTCACTGTTAATGTGTAACATCTATTGGATAGAAATAACATTAAATGAATGGTTAGATATGCTGACTGAACAATAAAGAAAATATATGACTGGATATTTTTTATTATCATTATTATAGCATATAGGTCAAATTCGAATTTCTTTTTCTTTCTCTTTTGTGTAGTATTATCAAATGAAAGGTATTAATTCAGAACCGATAATATTAGATACTGATCAAATTGATGGAAAGGAAAATCAAAGTTATTTACGAAGTCAAAGTGATCAATATCTACCAATGTTTAAAGATACAGACAGATTTAATGTAAAAAATCTATCTAGAACAGCATCAGCTGGAGCTAATGCATTTCCTGTAATATATGAATTACCAATAGATGATATTAAAATTTCTACAGCTGATATTCCATATCCATCACCAACAATACCATACCCATCTTCAGCTCCTCCAACTATTCGTCATCAAAAATTAAATCGTCGATCAACGATTCTAGAATCATTTGAAAGACAATTATCCTCACCTGATTCCATATCGGATCGTGCAAGTACAATACTTGTTTGGCAAAACTTAACTGTTTCTACACGAGAAGATAGAAGAAAAGAGTTTTTTCAACGATTGAAATCATCAAAAAACTTTGTACCACAAAGAAAAGCTTTACTACATAATATAAGTGGAGCGATTACAGGTGGTTTATGGGCTGTAATGGGTACGTTTTCTGTATTAAAACTAGTAATCAATACAAGTTTTTTCTTCAAATAGGTGCATCTGGTTCTGGTAAATCCACTCTTTTAAATACATTAGCTTGTCGTCTTGATGTCAATACAATTGTCGAAGGTGAGATGCGTCTCAATGGTGCACCTTATGATAATGCTGAATTAAAACGTATTGCTGGGTATGTTATGCAAGATAATTTGTTAAATGGATATTTAACTGTTGAAGAAACATTGATGTATACAGCAAAATTACGTTTACCGAGAATATTCACTGATAAACAAAGAAAAGAACGTGTCGAAGATGTTATGACTGATCTAAACTTAGTTCCTGTTCGAAAGGCAATTATTGGTAGTACAATGAAACAAGGTATATCGGGTAGTGAACGAAAACGTTTATGTGTTAGTATGGAATTATTAAATCGTCCACAACTATTATTTCTTGATGAACCTACAACAGGCTTAGATTCTGTTACTGCACTCGATCTATTACATACACTTCATAAACTAGCACATGGTAAATCTCAAGAAAAAGCTGTTACTATTGTATGTTCAATTCATCAACCACAATCAAAAATATTTGACTTATTCGATTCGTTAGTTTTATTAAAAGCAGGAAATATTATTTATCAAGGACCAAGAAATCAAGCTATGGTAGAATATGTGATTTGAATTAATTTCATATGTTTTTGTATTATATATTTAGGAAGTATATCATGCAGCTGGCTTTTCTTGTCCATTATATACTAATCCTGCTGATCATTTATTAGATGTTATAACACCTTTAAAAATTGGTACAATCCACGTAACACTTGAACAAGAAGCAGCTACTGAGGAAGCAATTATTCGATGTCAACCTCCAGTTGATATTGATCTTAATATGGGTGTAGATAAACGTCGTACTCAAATGGCTAATCTACCATTGAATCCAACATGGTTGACACAAACTAGAATATTATTTTGTCGTAATTTAAGAGAACAATCACGAAAATTACGTATTCTTATGATATCGCTTATACAAACAATTATAATGGCGGTCTTAATTGGAATTGCTTTTCTTAATATTGGAAATACACAAACAAGTATAGTACGTCGTGAACCTGTTATATTTTTCTGTATTATTAATCAAGGTTTTTTTTGGTGCATTGACAGTTATTAATTCATTTCCTGTTGAACGAACTTTAACGTTACGTGAACGCGCATCTGGTACTTATTTTGTCAGTGCTTATTTTACAGCTAAAATTTTGGCTGATACATTAGTTCAATTACCTATACCAATTGTATTTGTAAGTGTATAAAGAAATTCTTTGTATAAACTTAAATTTCTGTTTTCTAGTCATGTATTGTCTATTTTCCTGTTGGTCTTCAATTCACAGCTGCAAAATTTTTCATTTTTACTTTATTCATGTTATTATGTTCAATAGCAGCAACATCATTAGCTTTAATGATATCTGCAATTTGTAAAACAACAAATATGAGTGTTACTGTATTACCAATGGCATTTGAAGTGTCACGTTTATTTGGTGGATTTCTTTTAGCACCATCACGTGTACCAGTATATTTTTCGTGGCTTGATGCTTTATCTTATATAAAGTATTCATTTGTTGGTGCTAGTTTAAATGAATTACATGGTTTACAGTTAAATTGTAATGGATTAAAAACTACTATGTTTAATGCAACTTATAATATAACAGAAACATGTATAACATCAGGCGAAGAATTAATAAAAGAACGTGGATATGATCATATAAGTTTAGAAGGTTGTATAGGTGTATTAATCGCTTTTATTATATTTTGTCGTGCATGGGCATTTATTGGTGTTCGATTTCTTAAAAATTGATTTTTTCTTACATTGTTATCTAATATTAATGTTTTTATATAATTTTTCCTCTGTATTAAATATAAAATTTTTAATAGAAAAAAAGAAACAGTGACTTTTTTGGTGTTTTGTTAAATAAAAATTATTGCTCATTGAAAAGTTTTATTAATCACAAATTGAAATAAGGCAATACATATAAAGGATTCTGGTAGGTCATCTAATAAAAGAAATTTTCATAGAAGTAGAGATTCACTATTTTCGAATGTTACAATTTTCGTTAGAACTAGAGAAAATCTATTTTTTCTATTAAGCAAATCCTGGTTCAGTCAGTTGTACACTTTATTTTGATGAAATAGTGAGAAATGTCTTTTCTTATATTTATTTATTTTCCTATAAATACACACACAAGTTAAATCTTTATTATGAAAACAAAACAGTGGAAATAGATATATACTAATCAATTATCATTATATCATCATCGTCATCCACTACTGTTGTAGTTGCCGGTTTTGCTACTGTTTTTTCTGAAGTGACTGTAATGCTACTTTTTGTTGCAATATCAGTTTCTTTAGCTGCTTGCTGTTGTCTTTTTTGTTCTACCATTGTTTCTTTAATTCGATCTCGTATACATTCTTGACGTCTTTGTAAATATTCTGGTATTTGTCGTTGTGGTTTAAATTCTTTTTTTCTAAGCCACTTATCAATTGCCTAGAAGAAAAATTTAAAAATGAATATATAAGATTCTTTCAATACCTGTTTTGTATCATCTTTAAGTTTATTAGCTAATGTTAAATATTCGTCTGGTTTAATATTACGTCGTACATGATCAGTCAGAGCCTGATTATAATAATCTCTTATTTGTTCAAAATTTAAATGTTCAGCTTGTTTATTAACAAATTCATTTTTCAAATGCTGTAGTTTTGTCTGTAAAAATGCTAATTGATTTTCATAGGCTTTTGATAATTCCGGTTTGATAAATTGATGAAAAAGACTAAATTCACGTGAACAAGTTAAACGAGCTAATTTTTCTAAATCAGTTGTTTGTAAAGTACGTGGTCGTATAGCTGCTGTTCTTCGAGATGAAATAGATGTTGTAGGACGTCCATTTGAACGAGATCGTGGATCACCAGAAGGTTTTGTTGGCTTTAGTGGTTTAGCAAGTGTAGCTGGTCGTGGTTTGGGTTTTTTCGGTACTTTTGGTTTAGGAGGTGGACGGACTCGAGGTGGTTTTGGTGGTTCAAGACCTTCAATAACAAAGATAAAGTATTAAAAAATTTTCACAAAAAATTCATATATATACGTTTTTGAATTTCTCGTGTTTCACATTTCGTAACCAATTTAACTGTTCGTTCTTTACGTGAAGGAAATTTTACACCAAATTTCGGTGCGTCTGGAGTCGTCATCTGGAATAGAAAGAAAAAGAGACACAAAAATCTACAAGTGATTCATCGAATAAAATAATAAAAATCGCATTTTGTCATTTCATTCTTACTCTTATTTGTATACATACTCATAACTGTGACGTGTTATATATAGACATACGTATGTAATACTAGCAAAAGACCTTGTTCAGTTGTCAATACGATTGTAAAATAGATAGACTTATATTATTGTCAAAATCGTCGTTATAGAAAAACGAATTTTAAATATAATAGTATATTTATTTCAATAATTAAATAAAAGTACAAAAAAATGTTCTTTTTTTTTGATAATATTATTCATTAAAATGGTGACTTACATTGTAACAAGGGTTTGTATCGTATCTATGTTTGTTCTACTCAGTTTGTGAACAACGTTCTGTTAGTCGATGCAACGAAAGCAGTATGATAGAAAATGTACTCGATACGTACGCAACAAAAAAAAAGGAGAGAAACGAGTGAACAACGACGATAGTATTACTACATCGTGTCTCGATTATAAGAGAAAAAAAGAGTATGAAGACGGTTGACCTCTTCTAGAAAGAACGAGAAGAAGAAAGAAAAAAGAAATAATTATGAAACCCTGAATTTATCGGGCTCGTTAGATTAAAGACGTCTCATTTATATAACCACCCCCCCCCTCTGCCTCTTACTCTATCAAGAGTGATGTTATCAACCATCATATGATCGAAGTCTCGTGTTCTTCATGTTAATTTTCTTCTATAATATTGTTGACTATTGGTCTGTACTCATGTTCAATCAGATATAATTTGACAGCCACTTTATTCAATGTCATTAAAAATAATGGTGTAAATTGTTACACTTTCAAGAAAAAACGAATTAAAATACGTCAATACTAGTAGCAAAAATAAAAATATTACATTCCGCGATATTTGAATTGAAATAATCATAGTTGTATTGGTAGATTATATTTCCTTGTACATGAAGATCTATATCAACTTTAAGAATTATTTAGATTCATATGGATATCATAATATTATGATTGAGTTTTTAATTACAACGAAATTTCTTTGATATGTAATTCATGGTGACTAGACATACGTTCTGCAATTCAGAATAATATAATCAAACTATAGTCTGATATTTATTATTTAATATTCTTTCATCATTATATAGATATACTATACTGATTGGTTGACTTACAACTAGATGAAATAAAAAATTAGATTTCTAAAAGAACTATTTATAGATTTTTTCTTCTTCATTCTCGTCTGTTTCGTTCAATTGTTTTTGTATATGGAGACATTATTTTAAATGAATGAGGACATTTCGGTACAAAGAGAAAGATAATAATCGAATGAGAGAGTGAATAAGAGAAAGAAAGCGAGAAGAATGAAGAAGATCATATACATCGATATTTCTTTTCATCCATATTTATAATCACACGCACTTTATCTACTTATCCATAGAATTCACATCTTTCTCTTTTCCTATATTTTATAACAATTTTAAATGAATTCATCAATTTGTGAAATACCAATAACACCATACAAAGAAATCGATAATGGTACAGATAACCATAGTTATACACGAAGTTTTAATGATATTCCCGAATCTCAGTCTAAACAGCATGGTAAATTTGATGTACATTTATCTATTCGACCAACATCAGCAACACCTGTACCATACTCGATTATACCTGAAACAACACCAGATATGATAGACAATTCAATTTCATTAAGATCATCATCGAATTCCAATCATAAAACTCAACCTGGATCTAATGGTTCAGGACCATATGAAAGACAATTATCTTTACTTGATCCTATGTCAGATCGTGTAAGTACAATACTTGTTTGGCAAAATTTAACAGTTCAAATTCGAGAAGATAAAAAGAAAGAAGCTTTTCAACGTATGAAATCATATAAAACTTTTGTACCAAAACGAAAATGTTTACTTCATAATATAAGTGGAGCAATCACGGGCGGTATATGGGCTGTAATGGGTAAATTTCTTATATATAAAAATAAATATCAAAATTAAATGAAAACAACTAATAGGTCCATCTGGTTCTGGTAAATCAACTCTTTTAAATACATTAGCTTGTCGTCTCGATGTCAATACAGTTGTTGAAGGTGAAATGCGTCTCAATGGTGCACCCTATGATAATGCTGAATTAAAACGTATTGCTGGTTATGTTATGCAAGATGATCTGTTAAATGGATATTTAACTGTTGAAGAAACACTCATGTATACAGCAAAATTACGTTTACCAAGAGCATTCACTGATAAACAACGAAAAGAACGTGTCGAAGATGTTATGACTGATCTAGGCTTATCTCATGTTTATAATGTTATTGTTGGTACACCATTAAAAAAAGGTATATCAGGTGGTGAACGAAAACGAGTTTGTGTTGGCATGCAATTATTAAATCGTCCCCAATTACTATTTCTTGATGAACCAACATCAGGTTTAGATTCTGTTACTGCACTTGATCTATTACGTACATTTCATGTATTAGCACATGGTAAATCTCAAGAAAAAGCTGTCACTATCGTTTGTTCAATTCATCAACCACAATCAAAAATATTCGATTTATTTGACTCATTAATTTTATTAAAAGCAGGAAATGTTATCTATCAAGGACCAAGAAAACAAGCTATGGTAGAATTTTTCGTTTGTATTAATTTCATATATTTTTGTATTGTATATTTAGGAAGTATTTCGTGCAGCTGGCTTTCCTTGTCCACTATATACTAATCCTGCTGATCATTTATTAGATGTTATAACACCACCAAAAAGTAATTCGATGGGTGGTGGAAATACGATTTCACTTAAACAACAAGCAGCTATTGATTCTGCTCTAATAAATGCTCAATCTCCAGTTGATATTGATCTTAATATGGGTGTAGATAAGCGTCTTATTCAAATGAATGACGTTCAACCACATCCTACATGGATGAAACAAGTTCAAGTGCTTCTTCAACGCAATTTTCAAGAACAATTTCGTCAATCAAAAGTTATTATAATATCACTTATACAAACAATTCTGATAGCGGTCTTAATTGGAACTGTATTTCTAAATATTGGAAATGCCCAATCAAGCATAGTACGTCGTGGACCTGTTCTATTTTTTTGTGCTGTTAATCAAGGTATTTTTGGTGCATTAATGGTCATTAATTCATTTCCGGTCGAACGTGCATTAACATTACGTGAACGCGCATCTGGCACCTATTTTGCAAGTGCTTATTTTACAGCTAAAATTATTGCTGATACACTTGTTCAAATACCAGTTCCCATAATATTCGTATGTACATAAAAAGTTATAGATCAACAAAAGTTCTCTCTTTATTTTCTAGTCATGCATTGTCTATTTTCTTGTTGGTTTTCATTTCACAACTGCAAAATTTTTCATTTTTACATTATTCATGTTGTTATGTTCAATAGCATCGACATCTTTAGCTTTAATGGTATCTGCAATTTGTAAAACAACAGATATGAGCGTGACTGTATTACCAATGGCACTTGAAGTATCACGTTTATTTGGTGGATTCTTTTTAGCACCATCACGTTTGCCAAAATATTTTGCATGGCTTGATGTTTTATCTTATGTAAAATATACCTATGTTGGTACTAGTTTAAATGAATTACGTGGTTTAAACTTAACATGCACAAAGGCTGATCGAGATAAAAATTCATGTATTGAAAATGGTGAAATAATTATTCGTGAACTTGGTTTGGATTATATAAATATCATTGGTTGTATTGGAGCATTACTTGCATTTATTATTATTTGTCGTTCAATAGCTTTTCTTGGAGTTCGATTTCTCAAAAATTAATTTTTTTTCTTTTTTAATAATAATGTTAAGCAATTGTTCTTTTTTATTATTTGAGAATTTTCATACTATTCGTTATTAAAATTTCAATTATTATCGTACGAGTTCTTCTTTTGATGTAGATAGTTCTATTGCTTAAAATAAAAATTGCATTCTGTTATATTAAACATTTATACGGGCAGTTTATGAATGTGAATATCGTCAACGTGCATACAAGACTTTTTATCATGTTAATAAGTAAACTTTTGTAGTGACAATTTGCCTGAGTGGTGATATGACATGAAGACTAGATAAATAGTAAATTCTATTGTACGATAAGACTAACCTTTGGTGAAATACGAACGAAAAGGAAAATTAAAATATATCCGTAAAAACGTTATTTCCCCCAATATAGACCGAGACATATCAATAGTATTGTTTGATAAAATCTTATACAGATTATAAAATTAGATAGTTTTTCTATATATTATTATTGTCTTCTCTCATGTTATTGCTAGTACATGATTAATACATATATTATCAGCTAAAGAACATTTTGTTACTTTTTATATATAGAGATCTAACTGCTCTTCGTAATAAAACTTATTGACATTAAATTTTTAAGTAAAATAAATAATTCTGTGTAATCTAATGTTTGAAATCCATTACTGAAACTCTGATAGATCGGAATTATAATCACTCTTCTATTCTAATCTATTTTTTAAACAACTTTATCTATTTAGAAATTCAACAGACTAATTTTAAAGGATACGAATTAAACGGTCAGTATTGTATTGTAAATGAGCAGTAAACGTGAATCAGTAGTTAATTATGTTTGGTCAGTGGATTACCACATTTATATCAGTTTTTATCTTTCTGTAAAATCCCTCGATATCATATATATGTTGTCCTACTTATCGTCTTTATTTCTGTCTCGCCTACTTTATAAGTACTATTACGTCTATTCGATATCTTATAGTAATAGACGAACGGATAATCTTCAGCGATTGTTATTTCAATTTAACAAAGAACTAGATTCATAATATCTTCCCTGGATTGTTTTTCTACTAACCCTTGTATAAGTACTTCAATTCATATACATTGTAACTGATTAAATTTGAAATGACAACAGCAATGAAAGTCACTGAAGTACCATCTTGAGGGTGAACGAAGATGTGGGTGAAAAATAGATGTAATTCCAACAATCACACTCACTCCCTTAGAGGAAAAAGATATAGAGATCGACCCTCAATAGCGAGAAAAGCATTACTTATTCAATAAATTTTTGTTACTTGTATTTGTTATATTTTCACTGATATTAATAGAAAAATTACTAATTAAAAAACAATTATCAACTGATCGTAATTATTGACATTCGAAATTATTTACTGCTCAGAAACCATATATTTATTGATCATTTAAATAGGATCCTATTTTAAATACTTCATATTCATTGATATAAACTAATTATATGTTTAAAATACTGATATTTCTATTTCTAACTTATATTCTATTATAAGAGTATCGTTAACATATTTATATCTATTTTGTTTGAAACATTCAGTTGAAGATTAATCCTTAAAACAAACAAGATATCAGCACACTACTGTCAATATTATTTCGGCCATACCTTTAAACCATTCCACGTCATCATAGTCGATAAGAAAAGAAATTTCTTGATGACGGCATTACCTTTTTCTTTTACATCGTGCACGTTGAAAGGTTATACGAAGGAATAAACTACTTCCGAATTTTCATTTTTATCACAAAAAAGGAAGTAGAATTTCGTAGTATATAACATAATGTTCTACGCCGTGTTTGCCTTTAGTAACATCGTTATTATTATCCACAGTCAAACAGTCAATTCATCATGGATTATAGGAATAAAGGCTCAATTTTTGATGGTGTAGACAACAGAACAACAATGATAACACCTGAGCCTCCAACGTCTCCTGTACCTCCAGATAATGGCATGTTTATTGATATTCCAAGTCCATCCGAACCAACTACAACTACAACTTTCACACCTATTCCTGATGAATCTACAGATTCGCGAGTAATAGATTTTAATCGAGATGAATGGCGCGTAATAGATTCAAAAACAGGCAAACAACGTTCTCCACGACAACATGAATTTCTACGTCTTCTCTTAGAAAATCCACGATACTGTTCGTATGCAACTTGGTTGGATGAAAGTCAAGGTTTATTTACATTTTTATTGCCTGAAGAAGTAGCTGAACTATGGAATAATGTTAAAAGTCGACAAACAGGTGGCAAAATGGATTATTCAACATTTTCTAGAGGTTTACGATATTATTATAAGAAAGAAGTAATGACTCAAACACATAAAAGATATACATTTTGTTTCAAACCAGACAATAAATAATGCTCCACCGCAAAAATTTCTTTTTTTTTATAAAGTACGGATAATATAAATAAAAACCAAGAAACCTTTGTTTTACCATCAAATCATAGATTATACTAGACGTTCTTCAGATCAATACAAAAGTAAAATATTTCTAATTAAGTAATAATGAAAATAAACAACTACAACCGAAAGAGATTTAACAAACTGCAACTCGTTTTTGATTCTCTGATTACAACTTAGGATAGATTAAATTTTTAGTAGCTGCTATGAATTATATCTAGACTAGTCAATTTATTGTATATCTAAATTTTGCTACGTATTATGCCAAAAAATTGATATACTCTTGAAGTAAGTTAACCGATCCCATAAAAAGATATTTTTCATAATTTTATTCGAATGAATCTTTCAGTCAATTGAAATTTGTTTAAGACATATGAGTTTATATTCGATTGTATCATTAGAAAAATTTCAAATCAAAATTCTCATCAAGCAATCATCTTACTTGTTCTAACAAAACTGAGAGATATAAAATGTTACATACTTTCCTTTCAATAACGTTTTGTCTATTCAATTTCTTCAATTAGATATTTCATGTTCTCTATAGAGATCCATTGATGTTAATGAGAAATATTGGTCGTAATAATTGGCAAAAAAGTATGTGTTTGTATTTCAATGTCATATCAAAATTATGAAAACGCTAAACTTTCGCTTCGGACATGCTCCATCAAACTACGTAGATTTTTATGATTAAATAATTAAATGACTAGTTGGAAAAAAGTATCTCATAATAATATCCAACACTGTTTATTTACAAAGTAATAATGATGATGATATATCAATTTAAACAGCGAAAATCATGATTTTTTTTCGTTTTTACGTCATAATTTAATTCGTAAATATCCCATATCATAGTCATGATTCTTAATGACTTAATATAAAAATACTTCATTTTATAAGGTGTTATACAAATATATTAGTTTTGAAAAAACATGCTTGACGATCAAATGGATGATACTTCTTCAACTGGATCTCCCGAATCGCTAGAAGCATTATTTGAATACATTGATGCACTTCCATCTTATCCGATAAATTTTGATGATATCTCTTTTGTTTCAAATGAATGGCTTATTACGGATGAACTTACAAAAAAAATACGACCTCCAAAATTATATGAATTTCTTCGTTTACTTCTGGATAATTTATTTTATATTTCTTATGCATCCTGGTTAAACAAAGATGAAGGTTTATTTAAAATTCATAAACCATTAGAAGTTGCTGAACTTTGGGCAAAAGTTCGAGGTCGATGCACAAATAATAATATCGATTATGATAAATTCTCACGAAGTATTCGATATTATTATGAAGAGAAAACTATGATACCAACACGTACAAAATATACTTATCGTTTCGCTAATAATAAATAATTCCACATCTCGAAGACATGGTCTATTTGCTGCTTGTTATATTTTCTTTTCAATAAATAAAATCAGTTAGCTATTTCATTCGTTATATATTACGGTTTATTTATAGACTAGTCATTTGATAACATTAAAAAAGATCTATTTAATCACGCCTTCATTAAAGTCATGCGCTTGCAATGATTAACTGCATTAAAAAAGGTTTCATAGTCTGTCAATATTAGATTCAGTATATGAAGAACAGGAAAAAAAACACCTGATCACTAATATGAAAATATTTTCGTTCGTCATACATAAGATAAATCATGACAGTTTATGTGATTACTCTAGGATCAAATCATACAAGTTGTGATTTTTCAAATAATCACTTAAAAATGCAGGCTTTTCGTAAGATAAGAAATGATCTTAGACTTCAAGTTAATTTTGGTACTGATGTCAAAAAAAGTACCTTTAGATACTTCAGCATTATCTGCGGGATTATTAGTAAGGAAAGAGAATTAGTAATGACTATGTATTGTTTCTAAACGATAATAAGCTTGTATAATCTTCGATTTTCATTAAACTTGAGCCAGTCTTTCTTTTGAAATAAAACGAGTAGAAGATATACAAAAGCATCATTTCATTAGAACTCGATTAAGACGTTTTATTTCTATATCTAATCGCCTGTATTAACATAAATAATTACAAAAAAATCCGAACGTTTCATCATAAAATAATATAAATATCATGAGTAAATGAAAAAATAAATAAATAAATACATATATCTATCAAGGAAGAGAAATAAATGGAACGCAAAAAAAATTATAAAACCTATGGACAAAATGAACTAAATTGATTACCAATAATTAAGAAACATCCACTCATCATCAATTTCTTCCTCATAATCATTTGTTGTTGAATAAGCAGCTAAATTAAGATAACCTTTAGGATCAATATTTTTTTCAATAACAGTTTTCCATTCAATTCGACATAATGGACATGTAACTAATTCATTTATAGACGATTTTGCTTGTCGCCATTTTTCGAAACAATTTTTATGCATATTATTTCCACATGATGTTGAACAAAATATAATATTATTTTCATCATTTATCATTGATTCAAAACAAATTGGACATTCATCATCTGCTGCAATTATTTTTTGTGTAACATTTGTTGAAGTTAAAATAACATCGGGATCACCTGTTTTAGCATAATAAGCTTCACGAATCTATGAGAATAAGAAATTTCTATATGGATTGTATAGGAACTACTAAAATTCATCATGATCTATTGTTACGAAATACAGATGATTAGATATGTAGGTCATACAGAGATTCTACAAATAAACCGTTACCTACTGTCTGTGGAGAATATACATTATTATCTTTGTCATGGAATCTCTTTTCTTACCGGTTGTTCAGCAAGAACAGATGAATCATTGTTTTGTAAATCAGCTTTAGTAAATATTTCATTTAATTCAGTTGTAAGTAATGCTTGTTGATAAATTAACGGTGAATTACGATCAACTTTAAGTACACGATGTAAAATAAATATAATATGTTTACATAAATTTCCTTTAGCATAATCTGGACCTTAAAAATAAATTTGTTTTAGTTAGAAAGAGAAAATAGAAAAACGTATTTAATACTTACAAGTACATGACGGTATATGAGTAATAGTAACTGTATAAACATTAGCTGTTTGTCCAAGTACTTTAAATTCTCGATAGATTGATTCATTTGATGATTTTGTTATTGCAAGTAAATAAAGTCGTTGATTTAAAGCACGATCAATACGGTCATAAATAGCAACAGTCATTGTTGCTCGATAACGACGAAGACGTTTTTCAGTTACTTTTTTTTGACGTTTAGATGATGATGGCATAGATTCATTTATTGAATTTGATTCATTTACAACGGATAATGTAAAATCTTGAACATTTTTACGTTTCGGTGCTAAACGTTGTGGAATATTCATTTTTGTTTTTTTTAAATAAATAAAAGATTTATCGATATTAATGAATATAATAGATAGAATCGACTAGCCGCCGTTTATAATAGAATGTTTCTGTTTCTGTTCGATTATTCTTTGAGAGAATATCTAAATGAAATTTATATAAAGATATAAGAAGAGATGACGCTAGTAGATGTTAGATTTTTAAGAATGAAATTTATAGACGAATTTGTTGTAAATAAATAAAATTCCCATATTGAATGTTTTTGAAATGGAACGATATGTTTGTTAAATATTACAGCACCTCTTCTATTTTTGTGGAAGTATTATAATGTACAAAAATAAGATCTACCGGTATGAATCAATGTAGGCTATGATATTTCGTTTGGCTATCAAAATTTTAGAATTGATAAGATTTAGTTCTTCTAATATGACAAAAGAGAAGGAACATAAAAGATCAAACCTCTCACCATCGGCTCCTTATTTGATGTATTCAGCAAATCGATCGATGTAGTATAATTGATTATTTATCAAATAATTATGAACCATATATTAACACACGTGCCACTTATATGTGGACTACCACATCAAAAATTAAATTGGATGAAAACTCGTCCTACCAATGTGAATACAACAGAAAGGATGAGTTATACAGTTGTTTCGTGGAAAACACAAGGTATATCCCATACAAACCATGCTAGTTTTCTTTAGCTCTATACTCTGTCATTATATCATATCAATATTGAGAAAAATTGCTTTATCTGTATTGTATGTCGTTCGATGTAAGTTAAACGATTTTTTTCTATAAATACGATAAGAACTTCCACTAGTTTCACCTATTTATTTAACATGATTATTAGGAATTTTCAATAAGTAGTTTCGAGTAGAACAGAAATTCTGATATTTTTGTATTGTATGTCTTCATTTTGATAATTATTATTCAACAAAAGCAAATTAAACATTAGAACACATGAATTTGTAGTGTATCAGTATTGATCTTGTATTTCATCACATCGACATATCCCACACTTTTATCTCTCAATGCTGTGCTAGCCGTATTTGTAGTAACGATTAATACACTAGCAAATGTAAAAACTGATACTTTTAAAACTTCTCTGTTGTCTATGATTATAAAATGATTTTTCTGATAAAAACTTTATTTATATCTCGAAGAAATGAATTCAACCAATCTCAGACAAAGCTGAAACAAAATCAATCATGGTTAATCTATAAATTTGTATATAATTATTCTTCATCGATTGGTATAAGTAGGATTCGATCATTATTTCAAATATGAATAAACAATTCAGCCAATGTTTTCTATTCTATAAAAAAAAATAGACGAAGAGTAACTGCCATGATGTGTTATTATTATGTAGATTGTGCTTCCCTCTATTAATTTTTTAATTAAAACACAGATCTCATTTGATTCTAGTTTAATATTAGATAACAAAAAAACATAATTATATTTAATGAGATGAGTTTATAAATGAAATTTTATTTCTATAGAGTCTTATGTGGAGCAATATTAAGTGTACAACAATACTCATGGCAACACTTGACTTTTTATTGATTTAAAAACAATAATGGGAGCTATTTTAAATACTCTTCCCTTAAGCCAAACCGATAATTTGACAAACATATCACCAAATCGTGCTGATTGGTTAACTGCTCATGCAGATGCAACGGGGCTTGCAGTTGTCGAAGTTGAACGATTATGGAATCGTTTTAAGCAATTAACAGGTTCAAATGAACAGACAAAATTAAATCCTGATCATAATGCATTACCGAATGAATTATCCAATGATATTTTTGTTAAAAATGTAAGTTTGAAAAAAGCATTTTTTTTAGTATTTGGAATAATTAATCCGTGTTCATTAATATTTATTCTAAAATATTAGGAGAAAGAAGGACAAAACGTTTCGAAAGAGTTAATCAAAAATATATTAATATTATTTTTCTTAAATTCACAATAAATAGGAATTTCACTTTGAAATATTATAACTATTTCAACTATGAAAAATATTCTACGGAAAGTCTTTGAACCAATCTTTTCGATATAATTATAGTTGCTTGATATTAGTCTAGGTATGCATTAAATCAAAATGTTTGTATTTTCAATTAACTTCACAAAGAATCTTAATATTATGCGAATTAATTGAATAATATCCAAACTAAAGTTTGAGCCCGGTACATATCTATTAGTTTTTAACTTGATTATTTTTCTATATTTTAAACTTTTCTTGTTTTTTTTATGGGATATAGCTTTTAAAACATTTTCCTGTTTCGAAAACAGACCAGCATAGTATTCCATTTGGCTATTTTTTAACTGTTATGCACTGGTTTGATGAAGCTAGTATTCATGATAAACTTGGAGCTTTATATATATATCTCAATAATGGTGAACCAATTGATGCTAATATGATAAGTAAACTTTTAAAACATGTTTATCGAGAAACTAGAGATGTATGTAGTATATTTGAATAATACAAAAAAATAGACTTTATTTATCTTATATATTTGAAGGATGAAATCAAAGCATTATCTCATCAATTTATGCGACAATTACAAGCAAATGAACGTGGTATATATTGGTATATACATGTATATAATAATAAGTTAACTTTTCTTTAGGTCAGCTAAATATGGAACAGTTTATTGCTGGTGTTCAGCGATGTTTTTCACCAGGTGAACTTGAAGAACTTCTTAAATTTGATATTATTCCAGCGCATTTACTTGATGAAGCTAATGCAATATCATCACTTCAATCATCATCAACAAATCTTCGTAATGCATATGATTATGGTACTAATGATCTTGTTAGTGATAGCCAGTTAAGACAAATTGCTACTCAAGCAACACGTAGAAATTGGACAAAATTAGCAGTATCACTTGGTTTTCTTGAATATGATATTGAAGCATTTAAAGCAAAAAATAATAATGATTCAGCAGCAGCAGTATGTATTACGTGATTCATTTAGAAAGAATAGAAATAATCGAAAACGTTTTTTTTTATTTCATAGTTATATGAATTATTACAAGTATGGCATGAACAAGAAGGTGCATTTGCAACAAAAAGACGACTCAAACGTAGTTTAGAACAAGCTGATTTTCCTGAACTTATTCCAATACTTAATTAATAATAAATCAAAAAAATATTTTCATACATGTTTGTTTTTTCTGTAATAAATATTCGAAGAAGTTTTATATCATGTTTATGTAGCAATTGGTTTAAATTGTTTAATTCTAATTGAAAAAATGTTTTTTGTCATCTTTTCATCCAATATCGAAACTATTCTGTTATATTAATAACAGTTTAATAATCAAGATATTCGCTGATATACTAATCAATGATAATATCGATTTTTAATATTAAAATAAATAGGTTTTTTTTATTAGTTTAGTATGTCTATATATTATAACTACAAAATTTTAAGAAAAGAAAATTTAACATGTTTATCCCACACGAATACCTTTCTTTTCAAGTCTACTACGTGCGTCTTGTTGAAGTTGAAATAACTCAGATGCATAGCGTTCAACTTTTTCAAGTAATAATTTTGATTCTTCGCCTGTCTCAATAATAAAATCATATGGTCGATCAGCAGTGGATGCCGGTCGAAATATAGATCGTTCGATAACTCGTGTACTACGCATTGTTGGTACATTGGATTTTTCTTCCATCGATTTTGTAGTGGTCAATGGAACAATTGGGGTGATTGTAGATACTGATGATACAGAACTAGTTCGTTGAGTTGATGTTTGTGACCTTGTTGTTATAGGCATAAATACAACACGTTCGGTCTTCCTTGAGGATGCTGGAGTTATTGCTCGAGATGGTTCAGAAGCAGATTCTAATAAATTATCTATTTCAATAAGAAACTGAGTAAAAATACCCATCGGTAAAGTTAATCCTCGAAAACGGTTACGCAATTCTTCATTTAACTGAGTATGAACACGATGAGGTTTTCTTTGACACATTCGATAAAATTGTAACAATCCTCGACCTGACATTGTATCGCATAATGGCATCATTAAATTCAAATTAAAATCATGTAAAAAATCAAGTATATCTTTCTTGTTCCAAGTAACTATTGGTATTGAACGATATGTTGAATCGCTTGTATTACGCTTTCTATATTCTTCTGGTAAATATTTCACATAATTTGTATTTACGAGTAAAGGTGTTGAGGGTATAGGTGTTAAACCTATTAGAGTTCCTCTTGACTGTGAACGACATGAAACTTGTTGCTCTTTATCAACTAGAATAGGACGAGGACGAGTAGTTGCTAATGAACTTTCATCAGTAGATTTAGATGTTTCATAATTTTGTTTATGAATAACATCAGATGAAAAACGGAGGACATTTGGTTCAGCATTTTTTCGTTTAATTGTTGGTGTCATAGTTGATGTTGTTGTCATGGTTGATGTTGTTGCTGTTTTAGGAACTGATATCTTATTTCTGCAATATTGATTAATTTCTTTAATTAATAATGGACCACTTTTTTTCACATCAGATATATCAATATCAATACATTTATTTTTATCAACCATTGATCGTAACCATTCATCAACTTTGTATTGTTTTTGTATTATTAATGGAACAATTAATCGTTTACTATTATATCCATACATCAATTCACTAAAACAACGATTATCTCTTGCATATGAATCTGATAAACAAACGATCATCATCGTTGATTTATCAATCTGTTCAGCTACTTTCTCCATATCTAATACATAAAAACAGAAATTTTATTATTTATTCAAAACTAATTTACTTTGTCGATGAATAATATCTTGATCAAGCCAAACAGTAAAACCGTCATTAGCTAAGATTCCTTCAATTTTATTAACAATATCTTTGTCTTTCACAGAATATGATATCATTATATCATTTTTCTTTGTTTGTGCATTAGTTTTGGATTTGTTTGCACGATATTCAGATTCTAAATGAGTTAATGAATCAATGAGAATCAAAAAGTCATATTTATTAATCGATAGAAGATTACCTTTACTAAGATTCCAAAGAAGACCATCTATTATTTTTTGTATTTCATCATTTGTTGATTCATTCCATGAGATCGATGGATTAGTTTGTTGATTATTTTCAGATGAAGATTTTTTGATATGTTGTAATGAAAGAATAAATTGTGAATTATGATTTATCTGTTGAGCTATATGTTTATCAAATGATAGTGTCCAAAGAGATTTGAGAATGAATTGTTTTGATAGTCCAGATAGTTTTTGTGAAGATTGTATAAGAAATAATAATGCATTTTGTTTGATAATTTCCTTTTTCACTTGTTCGTATTGTACAAGAGCTTTTTAATAGAATAGAAAAATGAATCGAGAAAATAAGAATAGATATGCTTACATGCTAATGTTTCTGTAAGTTGTATAATATTTCGATTGATATTTTGTGAGCTAGGTGGAGCATCTTGTTTAGTTGCATCCTTAGGATAAATTTCTTTATGAAGTAGATTAAGAGTGGTGTAAATGAGTCTGGATATATTGTCTTGTAATTCTTTGATATCATTTTCATCTACTGTATAAACAAGCATCATATAAGCATTTGAAACAATAGATTCACATGGTGTTGTTACTAATCGTTGAAAAATCCTCAATGCTTTACATTGTTTTATATAATCAAGTGCATCAGGTTCATAAACTAATACACTAAAAACTTGAAGTGCTGCATCAATTAATAATGTTTCAGGATTATTTGGGACTTGTTTTATATTTCTAATTAATTCAGATTCACTTATCAAACGTAAAAGATGATTAATAAATGTTTGCAGTGATTCATTACTTAAATATAATGTAAAATAACTTTCAGCATAGACCAGAACTGTGAGAAGATTATACATCGCATGTTTTACTGAATGATGCCAATATTTAATAGTTTTTATATGCAAATCAATTATGAATACATAACGTGGTAACATTATTTCTAAAATTTTTTCAATAGTATCTTCTATCTGTGGACCTGATATAAAACAAAAGAAGTTTTTCATATACTATTACAAGTGTAAAATTTTATTTACCATTATAAATTGTAAGAAATTGAGGACATTCAACAAGAAATAATTTTTGAGATGATGTTAAATTTGTTGAATTTGGTCTCAAATCTTTAAATATTTGTATATAAGTAGATGATGTTAAACATTTAATTACTGGTTGAAGTAATGGAAGAAATAAATTTTGATGTAAATTTAATGGTAAACGTTCTTGTATGCCATTAAATATATTTAATAAACGTGCTATTTGTCGTATATAAAGTTTACTATCCTTAGCTTTCAATATATGCTCTATTTGATTTAAACAATTTGCTAATGAATTAATAAATGTTAATTCAGTTATCCAATGT
Source organism: Adineta steineri (assembly GCA_905250115.1). NCBI lineage: Eukaryota > Metazoa > Rotifera > Eurotatoria > Adinetida > Adinetidae > Adineta > Adineta steineri. Next base: position 3,760 of record CAJNOI010000432.1, on the reverse strand, counting down.
AAAATTTTCGAGACATCATTTGTTTGTGAAACTATATGTTCAAGAAGTAGAATACAATTTCGAAGTGCATATGTTGCTAATTGATTTAATTCATGTCTTGTATATAATTCTTGTAGAAGAACTTGTATTGTATTTCGTAGAAGAACGAAAAAGTAATGTGAATAAAGTGGAATTAATGATGCTGGTAAAGCTGAATTTAATGCAAGAACTATTTCATTGAAACAGTGAAAATATATTGCAGAACGTGATACTGTAGATTTCAATTCACGAACAACATCATCTAACATCGCTGCTAATTCTTGTGTATCAATATTTTTTGCTTTACGTCGTAATGTTGAACAATGGGCATTGATAAGTAATGATTGAGTTGCGGAATAGATAGTATGATCTGATAGATTCATTCTTATTTTTTTTCTACAGAAACTTGAAATATTTAGAAAAAAGAATGAGTCTATTTATATACTAACTATGCCAATGATTATATACTTATTCTCATATATATATATATATATATATATATTCAAATGATTAATAATTCAACCTTCAAATAAGATAACCTTCATTTATTAAAGATATAGAATCAAGCGTAACGAAGTCTATATGTTCACTTTATTTTATGTATACCGCTTTGTTTTATCTTACAAACATCACTAGCTAACGTCAGTCATTTATCATTACATAGATAATTTATCCGTGATTCTTGCTCGATGACAAGGATGTCTCACACACATTGAATAGTTATAGAAGAGTAAGAAAAAAGGTATATCTTCTATTGGTGTGTGATATATGTTCAGAGACATTATCAACAAAATAAATAAATACAAAAGGTAGTTTTATTCTGTTTCTTCTAATTGATGCATAGATAAAAATCTATATAGAAAGTCATAAGTCATTTATCATCAATGTCTATCTTTTATTTTCTCCTTGTTTGTCTCTTTTTACTCTTATATTGTACTATTTACAGTCCTCGTGTTTATTATGCAGATATACACATGTAAACAATAAATAGTCTTGTGATTTTGATGTCAATTTATTAAGTGTAATCAATAGATCATTTATGAAATATGTATAATGCATTTTTATTGTTAAGGCCGACAAAAAAAAAGAATAGAAGTATTACATAAAACAGGTACAGATAATACATTTATATGTATGCAGTCGTGTGAAAAATTATAGAATTACACTCATTGTTTGATTTCAATCGAATCCTTTTCTTAACTAATATCATTTTTTTTTCTTTCAAATCTATGTATTGGCGATGGATTTGAAAGAGAAAAGTGATATGAGTCAAGAAAAGAATTCAATAGAAGTCGAACGAAGAGACTTTTTCTATACTTTTATAGATGATGCTTTTCATTTTTTATCAGATCCGATATTTTCATAATTATTCTCACTCTTATTTACATATAATTCACTCCATAACTATATATATATACGCACAACCTCATATTGTTATCTTCTAATAAAACTCTCAGTTATAAACTATAACACAAACATTTCAAAATATATAATTATATGAAAACTAACTCCAGCATTCACATACACATCTCAATACACAACGCAATATTTTTTTGTCTTATTTATATTGAAATATGTTTCCAGCAAACTATTCTTTAGAGACAATCGTCTACAAGAATATCAAAAATTAGAAGAAATATTTAACTTGTAGTTGTATAGCCATATCATTGTTCTATTTTTCTAAATCAATGTATTTTGAATACATTTTACACTCTAATTATATTCAAACAGTGTTACCTAGATGATAAATCTACATAATTATTTATTCTAAATCATGTTTAAATTTTTTCTACATGAAAAAACAAACAAAACTATAATTATAATGATTAACATCCGATGTGAAGAATAACAGAATGAAATGATAAATCTGTTCGTACTGACTAACAATTAACAGATCTTTGATGTAGAAATGTGCCATATGCAGATATATGGTTGTTAGTTGACAATTTCCTTTTTTGAAATAGTCATTAAATATAAGTTTAGTAATCATAAAAGAAAACGAGTATGGTATTTGTTGATGTAGAATATAATACAATGCTACTTGGATGTGAAGTAATTATTTAAGTTTTTTTTTCTTTTTTTCAGAATAATATTTGTATTAGGAAAAAAAATAATAGTAGTTAATTATATATTGAAGAAAGTAACATGTAATAATGGTTTTTATTTGTCTGCCTAAACCACGTCAAAATAAGGTAAGAATGAATGATAAATTAAGTTTATGACATTTTATTTTTTCATAAATAAAAAAAAATGAGAGCAAACTCGCAGTCAATGAGACGGCCGAGTGCGATATACTTGAAAAAAAAAGAAATGTAAGAAATATATATTTTTTTCGATGTAAGTAAAGTGGTTACTATTTCTTAAAAGTATCGTTTAAAAGACTTATTTTTATGTATTTTCTGACTTACGAGATTCAATACAGGTTAGTAATAAATGATTTATTATTAGTATGAATCATATAGTTGTGACCAGTAATACTTTTCATCTGTGCTTTTTGTTGTTGTTTTACATTTATACAAAGTAATACTTATAGAAGAATAAACGTAGTACGTTTTTTTAATTTATTAAAATCATAAATTAAATGAAAATGTAATCTTCACATTTATTAAAACATGTATTACATTAAACAAAAACAAAGTGAATTTTTAATATTAGAATAATTAGATTTTTAGTAATTTATTTTTAACTCTATATTAAAACTAAAAAATTTAGCGAAAAGAACTGAGCATATCTACTACTAATGCATGCCGTTCATTTCACGATATTCACGTGCTTGTTGTTGAAGTAAATATAGCTGAGGTGAATAACGTTTAACTTGTTGAAATATGACGCTCGCACGGTCATTACTTTCAACAACTAAATCATAAGGTCGATTAGCACTGGATGCTGGCCGAAAGACAGCTCGTTCAATAACTCGTGAAGTATGAGGTACTCCATTCATTGGTGTACCACTGCTCAATGTACCAGTGGACATCATCGAAAGTTCTGATTGTGTATAATTAGATTTCATCGATAATACTGATGATTGATCTGTTATAGGCATAAATCCAGGATAGTAGCTATCATTTGAGAGTGCGGATGGTAGTACTCGCTTTGAATTAGGTGGAGAAGTTATTAAAGTATCTATTTCAGATAAAAATTGATTAAAAATAGCCATTGGTAAAGTTAGGTTAGGATAATGACCACGTAATTCGCTATTTAGTTGTCTATAAACACGATGAGGTTTTCTTTGACACATTCCATACAATCCTAGCAATGCTCGACCTGACATGGATTCACATAATGGCATCATTAGATGTAATTTAAAATCATATAAAAAATCAAGCACATCGTCATTTTTCCACGTCAGTATTGCTAATGACCGGTATGGCGAATCACTTGTATTACGTTTAGTATATTTTTCAGGTAAATATTTTTGATAATCTTTATTTCCGACTATACTTGATGCCATTGTAAGTGTTAAATCTGTTTGAGTTGATATTGATTCAGATTCTGAAAAGTACTTTTGTTCTTCTTGTTGACGTTGTTGTTGTTGTTCTGATTGTTTATTAAGTAGAACAGAGGTACGACCAGGGAGTTTTGGGGTTGAACTTAGACGTTCTGATTCTTTATTAGGTATAACAGAGTTACGACCAGAGAATCTTGGTGTTGAATTTGGACGTTCTGATTCCTTATAAGGTATAACAGTGGTACGATCAGAGAATCTTATGGTTGAACTTGGGCGTTCCGGTTCCTTATTAGG
>CAJNOI010000431.1:0-51266 GCA_905250115.1 Adineta steineri | reverse complement strand
ATGATAAATGAACGCGTACATGCACTCGTCTGCCACCGATTGAAGGTCGTTTTATAGTCATTTCTCTCTGACGTAACTAATACTCTTTTCCTTTACTTCATTGTAAATTTTTAATCGAATAGAATGTATATATATGTGGCAAATACCCATCGATTACTCTATAATCATGAAAATTAACTTCATTAGACAAGAAATCTAATATAAATCGTATAAACATACAAGTCATTTTGTTCTTTCGCTATTAGTCAAATACATAGAGACAGTAAATTATGTGTAAAATATCAATTATTCACATCGATGAATAACTATCCAAACCTCTCTACATATTTCAATAGGCAATAAAATTATACTATTTACATGATTTATAATGAAGATCTTGTTATCAAAGAGTAAAAGAGAAAGAAAATAACTTGAATTATTCATGCTGTTGTCATTGGTATATAAAATAGTATTGAGAAGGTACGTTTTGTGAAAAAGGTAACAATATATAATAAAGCAATAAATTTAAATTTAATCGGAATCAATCGGCAAGGTATCGCAATAGTGCATTTAAGGAAAAATATGTATAAAGAAAGAAAGAAGAGCTCTTGGGAAAATAGGAAATCAAAAATGAAGCAATATGTACGCTTTGCAGTATAATATATATATCATACTCATATTGAAGCATATGTAGCCAATACAATAGAAAAAATATTTTCAAGATGAATATATATATTTAAAATACCTCATCAGAGGTGATCGGAACGATGGGTTGATCCACACTCGTCGATTTTATTTTCAATCTTACACTCATATTGATAAGCGTGTCAGAAAAGTCGACACGCTAAAATAAAATAAGAATGGAAATTTTTCATACACATATTTATAAATTAGTTTCAAGCAAACCCAATTATATTAGTAAATTTTTTTGTAAAATAGAATAAAGAATTAATCCCACAAGAAAATGCGAGGACCTACAATTTTTGGATGTTTTCTTTTTGAAAGAGTACCATTTATTGGTTGACACATATTAACGTGCCATCGAAAAGCCTGTACATATTGTAATTATATATTTAAATTAAAACTATTTTCTTCTTATTCCAATAAGTAAAAAAAAAAAGAAATTATGTTTAAACTTACATCAATACGTAGTTTTGTATCACCAGAACCGTTTGTTGTTGTTGTTGATGATTGTGTACCATTTTCCAAATTTTTAAACATAGCTACGCGTTCTTTTGCTACACCACGCTCACGAAGTTCACTATCAATATCTACTGTTCGTTTAACCTATAAATCGAGTAATCGTAAGAAACTGTTTTTATTTTATTCCACAAAAGAAATATGATTAAAAAGGAATTCTTTTTTTGTTCTAAATAAAAACAAATCTCAAGAGGAAAAAAACGTTATTTCAACTTGTTCTATATAATCTCTTCACTGGTAGTCAATTAAACAGAATTATATAACAATAAATGTAAAGAAATTTCATGTTAGATGAACCTACTGTCGTTTCATCAAGTTTTTCAAATGCTGTTGTTCGATTCTTAGTCATACCACTTTGAATATCATCCATTGGAACTGATATTTTTGATGTTGCCTTACTTGCATCAGCTATATATTGTTCTTTAATTGCAGTTGCTAATCCAGCTGTTACATCAATCGATTTTTCTGTAGATTTAAATTCACTATTAGCTAATGATGCCAATTGATCACGTCGAGTTGTTGCTAAACCTTGTTCTGCATCAATATCAATAAATCGATCAGATGAACGTTGTATTTGTTGTTCAGCATCAATTTTTGATAATAATTCTGAACGTTTGGCTTGAGCAAGGCCTGCTCCAACAATATTTGCTATTTCATCAGGACATATTGATATTCTTGGACGATCTGATAATTGTCCACTTTCAAATTTAGCTTTTTTCGCTGTTGCTACACCAACTAATGCATCACGTTCCGTAATAATAGTTTTATTCATCGTATTTGTTTCATTCTCCATTTGTTGTTGTTGAAATGCTTGTTTTTTCGATGATGTTAAACCAGCAACAAGATCCGTTTCTATTTGTATTTTATTAACATGTGGTTCAGTTTCTTGTTCAAATTCTCCTTGTTCAAATGCTTGTTTTTTTTGATGATGTTAAACCACTTTGTACACGAACATCTAAACGTTTTTCTACACGTGGTTTATTGCTATCAATTAAACCTTTTTCAAATTTATCTTTCACTTCCGCCATTTCATGATAAGGAATCTAAAACATATTTATAAATACAACAGTAAATAGAAAAATATAATTTTCTACATGTTCTTTTGCTGGTTTCTTTATTCTTTTTGATCGAATAATTCCATCTAATTGTGAATTTGTATCATTATTATTATCATCATCATCATTATCTTCATCTTCAAGTTGTCCATTTGATAAACCTATGTCTTGAAATCTAGTAAAAAGAAAATTATCATGATTTTATTTATAAGAACAAATAAACAACATCTGTTCAATAAATAGAAAATATAGACTTACTTTTGAAATGTATTTTTAATTTTTTCACTTGGTGTAAATCTTTCAACTTTTTGTAATTGTTGATGTTCATCTACTCTTCCACTGAACATTTGTGTTATATTTCGTAAACGTTCTAATGTATCATTAGGTACATCAGTAGAATCGATTGCTATTAATAGAAGAAAAAAAAAAATGAATTCACTCGTGATTATATTTTTTTTTATTAATTGAAAAAATATAAATGATTTAATAGAATAATTACGTACATGAATCTTCGTTTAGATCTGACATTCTCAATAGACAGAGATTTTCTATTAAGAATAAAATGTTGCTTCTTTCACAAGGAATATCACCAGTGAGAACTATACACGTATACGTATTATCCGAGATATTTTTGTAATGTTCCTGTTCGCTCTTTTCTTTTCCCGTCTACAACCTACGCAGAATGTACAGACAAATAAAGAGAGAAAAATTGCCCGCTGTGCCGCATGCACATATAAACAATGAGTACACCCAGCAATCATTGGATATACAAGAAGAGAAGAAGGCAAGAAACGTAATATACCATAGTCATTATTCATTCGCTCTTTTCTAGTGAGAAAATTAGATAGTAGAGGAAAAGCGGTCAACATGCTACACATAGATATTAACCAGGAATTGTTTTGCCTATCGATGTATTTATAAGAATACATAACAAAAATCTGTTTTATATTTTATTACTCTTGAATAATTCTTAATAGTTAAATAATGTACATTGAATAATTTTATTCAATTGAAGTTTAGATAACGAACGAAGTTATATTGTAAATAAATAAACATCTATAAACGACCTTTTCTACGATCAGTCAACTGTTATTTTGACCGAACTAATCTTTATTATCAACAAATGTTTTTTTTTCTCTTATTATTATTGAATGATTCATCGAACTAAAAAAATATCTCTATTGATTAATATGTCATCTACCAAAATTAGTTATTCGATATTTTACCTTACTGATAATATCAAAAATAATAAAATTAGTGATTATCATCATTATTCATAGATGATAAGTCATTTATCAAAATCCATGATATAATCTTATTCAATGAATTTCTTTTACCTTATAATCATAGAACTATTCTATATAAAAATATGTACCAACTATAACTCAAAAATATTTATATAATATACCTCCATTATTATATCGTCGGCTATTATTCCGGAAGACTAATATTGTATGGACAATATACAGATGAATAAATGTATCACAAAACCACTCGTGTATAAGAGTCCAAAAAAGACGCCAGACATTGTTCGAACTACTGACCATTGTTATGTTAAATGACAGACAACAATAAAAAAAAAGAAATGATTGTCAATTCTATAATGATCTAAACGATTATACGATCAGTGAACTTTTTCTTTCGTTAATCTCTTTCTCGATTGGATTAATAATGATTGCGTGTTATTACAAAATCATATCATTTTTTTTTAATGAATCAATGATTTGTCAATACAAATATATACATCATAATCGTCTATTTGAGAAAAACTCCACCCTTTGACATTTTTCTTTTTAAATATAAATAAACGATTTATCATTAAAATACATAACAACTTAATAGATATTGTTCAAAAGATTTTTTTGCTTATGAATATCCATTTGAAAGTATTCAAAATAGAAGAAGAAGGAACTCTGTTACTCTATAGATATACTAAGATAAGATAAATGTGCCATTGAGAGTGTATTTAAAGGCATTGTATCTTTTAGATCTTAATGATTTGTATTTTAGCTTTATGACATAGTAAACATCGAATACACAACTGAAGAAAAGATGGTAAAAAGATACTTTATCTTTTCTTCAGATATATACATACAGACATATTATTATTACATGTTGTTGTAAATGAATAAACTTAGTTTTATACGATATAAAGTGTCACATATAATGTATTACCACTTCTTCCAATGAATAGAAAAAGAAATTAATTAATTATAATAGTATATAGATCATATTTTATTTGAAAAACGTAGCTTCTAGAGAACGAACAATAAATCATTCGTTATTAAAAAACTGTTTCATTTTGTTAATTTACAAGAATAAGAGACACATATTGAAAGTTTAGATTATAGTCTTTACTATATACAAAAAACATGTGAAACTTAGGTAACAGCTGCCTTCCATCACGTTAAGTATCTCTTGATGTCTCAACGTCGTCGAAGGATAAAGTACTCAATTATCAACGATGATCCATAAACGGTCAACTGATACTAAGTCCTGATTTTATATACTATTTATTGATATACATTATTTTCAATATAGTAACAACTATACAAATAATAAAAATGCATATTTTATTTGTAAACGACATAGTGTTTTTTCTATTATCAAATTACTTTTATGTCGTGTACATCAATTCGTCTGATGAAAGTAGTAAACAACCGACAAGAATAATTATTCTGTTTTGTCTCTCATTACGAGACTTAGGATAAACTACGCGTCCGATGTCACTTTGTCGCATTCTTGTATAAGTTACTTTGACATACATATATTTTATCTATATAGTTGGATGCCAATGAGGACATTTCTTATTCATTACACTAGTAAATCTGTAAATGGAATCTAATTTTTTTGAATTCTTATTTTTCGATATAAAAAATGGCTGTATTTTTATAGTTGATTATATATTTTTTAAAAACAAAACAATCAATAATAATAAATTATTTATTTTTTTGTGCGTAAATCCATCTTGTATATGGTTCTTCAAATAGCAATGCTATTTGATAAACGATATAAACTTCTGTTGTTAGTAACAAACCGACTGGTGAAGAATAATATAATGCTAAAGCAAAAAATGATAATGTTGATCCAACGTACATTGGATTGTTTAATACATTAAATGGAAATGTTGTTACTGGTGCATCCATTAAAATACCACAATAATCACCTAGAAATGTTCCAGTAATACCTAGTTTATAAAAAGATGATAAAACAAATATTTGTCCAAGTATAAATATTGCAATTGAAATTAATTTTAATAACATCGAATATTCTTCTGATATAATTAATTGCGGTTGATTTTGTATCGTTTTTCGAATTAAATAATCTCGATATGATGAAAATGAAAATATCCATATCATTAATAAATAACATACTATATAACGTATATTTTTTGGAGTATTTCTAGGTAGTAACATATGAAATAAACGTGCTACTATATTCCATATAAGAGGACATAGTATAATGATACAGCATGTATAATATAAATGAGAATCATTCAAATTAATGATTGTAGAAGACATTTCTTATGTAAAAGTGTTAGATAACGTAGTAGATAAAAAAAAATGCTCTATATTATATCTCAAAGATCACATAAAAAGACAAAGTTTTGTAAGGGTATAATATGGACCAAATATATTGGTGCATATTCAGAAGTATACGCCAACCAAATAGATCGCTACTGGAACATTATAAACATTGAGAATCAATTTTAATAAGTCTTTATGAAATATTTTCGATTATTATTTCTTTGTTTCTTTGTATTGATTCATGTATCGACTTAAATATATCTGAAATAAAGGAATAAACTAATTTATTATCGAATTATATCAGTAGCGAAAAAAAAGGAAATATTGTAAACAAAAACTCACAATAGATTTTGATTTTATTTAGTAATGATGTATAACATTTTATCTCAATGAAATCATTGATAAACAGTAGGAAAACATTTGAAAATCATGTTTAGATTGTATCGATTTAATTCGTGTGAAGTACGACGATAAGATAATATTGATTTTAGAAAATATATCTCACGAATTCAGATGGGAAGCATGAATGATCAGATATTAACTTTTTCGTAATGTGTTTTTTTTACACATTATATTTCTTCTTTGAGTTCATGACCGTATGATATCTTTCGCGTTTCTAATAAAAAATCGTCGATAGTATTTTATCATAACATATTTATTTTTCAATATAAAATTATTTCACAATTTTTAGCGTCAAAATTTCCACTAAATTTTCGGTTATTTGATAAATAGAATATGTAATCTTATATTATCATCGAAAAATGACTACAAACATGCTTCGATGATAAGATCGTTTTTTTTATTCGTGCTCATCGAACAGTATCCGACAAATAAAAATATGATTTATTTTATTAATCACGCCGAAAATACGTGATAAACAAAACCACATTGTATATTTTCTTTCTATTCCTATAAAACATATGTCTGCTAATATAAATTAAACCACATTGTATTGATGCAATGTTGAATTGAATATATATATATATATATATATATGAAACTAATTTGACAAAATATATGCGAGAAATTCATGTTTAGAATTAGTTGATTGTTTAGATTAAAAATAATTTTAAATTTTAGTTAACAATTCTACTTTGACCATGATATTTGTTTAGAAAAGAAAGTTATTGTTATTGTCCTCGAAATTCTTCTAGAGAATTCACCAATTTTTTTTGTTATATTCATATATATTTTGTTTTACATTTGTCACGGTATGTTGAATCGAAATGTCTGTTCGTTTCTCCTTGTCATCATACAGAAACACATCCTATACATACATATAACGGGTTGTATATATTCATTAATTACATCAGTTTGTTGAGACGAACAAACAGAGAGATATCATTCATCATTGAAGAAAACTATCTTTTTTTTTTGATATTTTTTTGCATATACATCACACACTAAACGGCCGTTTCGGGTGTATACATTATACCTTAACATTGATCGATTACTCGTTCTTCTTCTTTTTTTTTTATTATTGTAATCTGTATTTTGCCCTTTGCGTTTTACTCTTTTCTTTTCTCTGTTTCTATTTCTCTGTCTCTCTCTCTCATCATTTTCGTCCACCTACGTCCTAGCTGACAAGGTATCGTATATAACTCATTACAAAACGCAGAATACACTGTTTTGTCTTGTGAATAATTTTCTTTTGTATACAGTTTACTCAATATGGCAGCCGTACTCAATCCTTTTACATCATTTATGGGTTTCCCACCACCACCACCACCACCACCATTTTATTCAAATTTCGGATTTAATTTTCCATCGCCACCCATTCCAAATAACTTCTATTTATCACAACACAGACCGATGTTTCCACCAATAACAGCACAGCAAATGTCTGCTTATGCTCAACAAGCATCTGCACAAGCACAAGCGCATGCACAAGTACAGGCGCAAGCACAAGCACAAGCACAAGCACAAGCACAAGCACAAGCACAAGCACAACTGCAAGCACAAGCACAAGCTCAGGCTCAAGCTCAAGCACAAGCACAGCAAGCATCTGCACAAGCACACCAAGCAGCTGCACAAGCACACCAAGCAGCCGCACAAGCGCAACATGCGTCACAATTTCCTCAACAAGCATCTGCACAACCACATCAAGCACAATCGTATCATCAACAAGCGGCTGCACAAGCACAACAAGCACCACATTTTCCTCAACAAGCACCAGAACGGGCAAGACAATCATCACAATATCCTCAACAAGCACCTGCACAACCACAACAAGCACCTACACAGACACAAACACGGCAAACACCATATCATCATCAACGAGTATCTTCACAACCAAGACAAGCACCGTCATATCCCCATCAACCGCAACAACAACAACCACCACCGCCACCACCACCACCATATCCTCAACAAGCACCATCATATCCTCAACCATCATCAGCATATACTCAACAACTACCAGCACATTTACAACACACATCATCATATCGTCAACAAGTCCCAATGCAACCACGACAAATACCTTCATTTTCTGACCAAGCTTCAGTACAAACACGACAAATGCCATCATTTTCTCAACAGCCTTCAGCACACCCACGGCAAATGCCATCATTTACTCATGAGGCTTCAGCACACCCACGACAAATATCATCATTTACCCATGATACTTCAGCACACCCACGGCAAATATCATCATTTACCCATGATACTTCAGCACATCCACGACCAATGCCAGCATATTCCCAAAAAGCAGCCATGAAACCAACACACGCGCCAGTATATTCTCAGAAACATGCTGCTCAATCACGACAAATGCCAACACTTTCCCAAAAAGCACCTATAAGACGACAACAAACACCCATACAACTACCATCACAACAATACTCACAACGAACAACACCAACTGAATATGTCGATTCAGGACCAAATCCATTACGTCGTCGTGAACCTCGTATTTTTCGTGAAGTAATTGTATTACCAACACCTGAACCAGTCTATCGACAAATACGTCGTCGTCTACCAACTCCAGAGCGAGATGTTGTTGAACGAACAATTATTAAAAAAGCAAATGGTAATGTTGTTGTTAAACAACGACAACCATCAAAAACAAGTAGTCAGAGCCAAGGTAGTACACCATCTCGATCTATCCGCTCACGATATGTTTACACTGATTAAGAACGAATATTTCGTTGAAATCTTCGTTCATTATTTATTTATTTATTTATTTTTGTTTCATTAATTACAGACATTAAATCAATTGTAGTCTTTTTTTTTGTTGTTTATTTTAATTCTGAAATAGCTAAAAATCATTAGAAAATAAATATGCTTCTAAGTTACCTATTGAATTTTTCAAACTAATTTGCTATTATTATTATAAATCATGCACATATATAATCAAGAATACAATGAAATATATCAGTAACTATTGCTATTCACATCACACATGAAAGAAGCAAAAATTATTTCACTAGATAGTTATTGACTAACAAAAATATTTTAATTTTGATTGTATTGACAATGTATATAATTTGATGTAGAAATAACACATGAACGATTTATCGATGACCGTATTCATTAACCATGAGTACTAATTGTTTGCGTAATAGTATATAAAGTTGAAAAGATAAAATCTATTCCATTTCTGTCTATTATTACAATAGCGTAGACATTATATCGACCTCTTGATAAATTGTTGTTTTCATATAGATCCTTGTGGTGTAGGTAGAAAAAAAAAAGACTCAAGGTATAACAAATGATAAACAAACTGATTCTAGGTGAGAAATTTATGTCAAAAAAAACGACTGAAACATAAATCAATCTTAATCATTTTTGTACTTATTTTCGTTTATGATCATGATAAAAAAAAATGGCTTTTGTTTTCAACACGTGCATCATTTAATACTAGATTGAAATTATAGTTTTTTGTTGCAAATTTAATGAAACATTATAAATCAGCATGTTTATTATTTTACTTTTAATGAGAACAAATCTGTACAGATATAAAAAGTAGCATTTGAAATATTGACAGCTGATATTATTTCATTTGACAGTTTGTTAATTAAGAACATATAATAAAAAAAACAAACCGCATACTAAATCATCGAAATTTATTTCGTAAACACACGATATATTTCTTAACATGTTTTTTTTCATTCTTTTTAGATCAATATCGTTTGATATTACCTTACCGCACATTCTTTGTGGTTAATTTTTCTTTTTATGAATTTTCTTCTAATATAATGTAACTATCATTATTATTCGATCGTTCATTTGAACTTATAAAACTTATTCTACTTCGACTTTATTTTAACTAGTACTGCCAAGGATGACAAGACCATATTTGATATTTTACATCCTAATGAGAAACGATTCAGTGACGCATACATTTATTCCAATCTAATTTTTAATAGCGTCTCTTGTAAAAACAAATCAATCGTGTACTATGACTTTGAATGAAAAGACGCAGGTAAATTTTCTCCCATCGTCTATTTGAATGAAACAATATCACATATAACCTTTTATACAGTAACATATAATACAATAGAAGAAGAAAAAAGAATGACATACATATTTCTTATTTCTCCTAATGCACGTTTGCATCGAATATTAATCAATCATTTATTTGTTTTTATGGATAAAATTATTTGTTGCTTAGAATTTGTATTTTTTTTTGTTTGGTTAGTTAAATATATTAGGTTATTTGCTGCAGAACTATATACCATGTCTATAGCATCCAAATAAACAAATTATTGCGTAATGATGTATGTTTGAGAACCGAACTAGATATGAATTTTTTGTCGATTCTTGCTGGAAAATAGTATTCATATTCAAAAATAGTTATTAAAGATTTTATTCTATTATTTTTATTATATAGTTGATATATTAATATAGATTCTAACATTTTTATACAAAAATTTTTATTCAGACAAATAAACTCATTTGCACTCGCTTTTTAATAGTATTCGTTGATGAAACAATAGTGAAACCATAAGTATAAGCAGAAGATGAATAGTCACAATCATTATTACTGATTAATAAAGTACTAGCTGTGGCTGTTGTTATTCATATTTTTATAGTACGATTCAAACTGAAACTAGCATATAAATGTTTATTTCTATCGATAAAAAATAGCTTAAATGCTACCCATACCGATTGAATCTGGAACTCGAATACCTATCAATACAACTGATGACCATATTCTAAAACTATTATTGTCAGCAATATAGAGATTTCAATTTAAATCACCATGGACTGCTATTGAATAATTGAGTAGGCTACCATTTTTTCCTGCAACTCCTAGCTATCACAACTACCACAGTAGTTTATGATTATCAGAATCAGTAACATACATATTATACGGATATATTAGTTGATTCGATGCATCATCCTACGTCTCATTTCTCGCCAAAATCTCACTAATTTGATTCTATTGAAATAATCTACCTGAATATCAACAAATATAAAAAATCAATTTTTTTGAATAAAAGTATAATTCTAATGAAAGAGGTGTATGTTTACATGCTGGATCTGTTGTCACAGAATTATACAATGATCTTAGAGGGCAAATAATTTATGAAATTATTATCATATTCTAATGAGTAACTTATTCGATAAGAACACACACGATGCAATACTCAAACGAACAAGTGATCCGTGTAAATGAATCTTTCATACTACAGATAAGTAACATATTTTTATTGATTTTGTCTTCTAATGTTCCCTTTGGTAAATGCGTTCATTGACTAATAGATTGTTCTTGATAATTTACTATACGCGTTAGTAAACGGCTAAAATAAAGATCAATCGATATAAGATATAATGAACCTAATTGCAAATTTATTGCGATTTAACTCGTTTGAGCTGTATATTGATGATACAATATACTTTTAAATTGCATTAATACAGAAACTGACAGGTATATTGTTATCTAATATTCGAATATTTTTTTAAATAAAAATTTCTTCAGGATTAAACTGTTGCTAACTTGAACTTAAATCAAGAAAACTTCTCGATATAAATCTGTTCAAATTATTTAATCTTCCCATATTTCTTTCGCACTACAAAGAATATTAACTAATTTCTTGGCTTATTGAGTATGATTAGTTGTCGTAAATACATACATCAGATTAAATCATACTAATTTAATTTTGAATGAATAGACTTAATCTTCATTGACATGCAAAGAAAAACGAACGAAAAATACGAAAATCCTCAGATGTCACTCCTTTACATTTGTTCGTATTGATTCATAGTGATTGGTAAATTTATGACGTGTAAAATAAGAAAATGATGACCGATAATGATAATATTTTTCGTTTCTTGTACAACGAAAAAAAAAAGACAGAAACTGTTACCTTTATTTATTTCTTTTTATATGATAGAAGTTGATATTTATCATTTATTATTATTATTGTTATTATTTCATCATTCAAAGTCTTTACACTTTCGATCGTGTATCAGGTATTTTTTTATTCATTAAAACGAAGAATAAATTCATTTGAATTTTCATTCGTATAGTCTTTTGAGATATTTTTAAGTTAGTCATTGATTTTTGAGAGTATCATACATGATTCTATCTTTTATCTGTAAAAATAATCAAATCATTTCTCGTCAAATTAATACCCAACTAATTTTGAATGTTGTAGAATTCTTCTCATATCAAAACAAAACTTAAAAGATTCGATAACATAAATACTTGTCATCTGATTTAATTCAATCAGACTGTTTTTGTTATCTGTAATATGGTGCATGTCCTATCGAAAACTTATAAAGAGACAACAAACTAATTTTCGTATACTTTTTAAATATGATAGGTGTGAAACAATTCTTTCCTAATGAGTTTCAATTCACGTACGTTGAAAAGTTTGAATATATAGGCAAAGTATATTTATTACCTTAAGTCAAATAAGCACTCTGTTTAAAATTATTACTTTCTTATTGATTACTATATCCGGTAAATATTATAGTAGTTTTTTCTTTATTCATGAAGATTAGAATGTTAGAAAGCAACATGTTTAGTAAGTTTAATTGAAAATCTAAACCTTCATTTCTCATTTGCCTATTGGTTGAAATCTTCAAACGTTTAACTTTTATGTTCTTATCTTAACTTTGAATGACGCCAAAGATAGTTTTTTTTACTTATTTACAACATTTTATTTCTTTATTTTTTTTTCTTACATATAAACATAACAGTTTACAAGAATTCTAATGTATATATCTATTAATTACTCTTTTCTTTTTTAGATTAATTTATTTAGTTTCTTTTTTTTCAATTAAAATAAAATGAAGTGGCCTATATGCGGACCAAAATTATCTTTATGTTGTTCAATTATTTCAGTATGGGGTATAGTACAATTTATATTAATGGGTATATTTTTCTTTGTTGAAGCAGCACCATTATTAGATGATTTTGAATTTGATGCTAAGAATGCAACAGACATAAACGAATTTGAAAGTGGACTTAAAACAGCTTTTCATCAACGTGCTTATAATTGTTGGATTGCAGCATTTCTTTATGTTGCTCTATTAGTATTTTCTGGTATGCAATTTATGACAAATCTAAAAAAATCATCATCACCAACACATGTTCCAACATCGATGACATCACCATTCGCTGGTGTAACAACAGAAGAAAATGGTTTTAATCAACATTATGGAATAAATTTTCCAACCGGTGGTGGTGGTCAAAGTGAAACATAAAATTTTAATATACACAGTGACATTTCTTTATAATACTTATTTTTTTTTATTTATACGCCGTGGTGCTGGTAGAAATGATATTCTTGTATTTGCATAACTTTCAAAAAAAAATATATATATAAAGCATTTAATTGGAAGAATAAAAATATTATTTGATACGACATAATAGAAGCATATGAAGATAGATTCGAATCATACTTATAGCACTTTCAATGATAATTAAGATGTAAATGAATTTTTCTTCCAACGAAAATCTATTGAGTTTCAGTCGGTAAAAATATTGGATACGAATTAAATAATCAGTTTTTATTCAAAATGATCAGTTGTTCTTCTTATAACGTGGTCAGTAGTTTTCATTAGTAAATAAATCCTTTCTAAGCAGTAAATAATATCGAATGTCAGTAATCACGATCAGGGTACGAATGTGCCTGTGGATGTGAGTGTCCAGCTCTTATCCACCCACACCCTCACACTGATCATTTTGAATAAGAAACTGACTATTTAATTTGTACCCAAAAATATTCATCATTTTTTTAACATTGTAAAAGTCAAATTAACCTCTCAATTATTTATATTAACCTTATCATCATTACAGTAGGTCTTATTTATAAATTAGACAAAGATTTTATTCAACTGAGTCGTTATGCTTAATTTCTTATTTTCAGAAATATGTAAATTGTACATCATAAACAGCCAAGACCACCCACACTCACCCACCCCTCTCATCATATGAAGATAAACTTTAACATTAGTATTGACTCTTTATAGAATATCTAGTAATTATCAATTATATAAAATAAATGAACTCATCATATTCTTTTTTTAGTTTTATTGAATAACATTACAATGTAATGCATAATTAAAAAGAAGAAATAAATCAACAAAAAGCATGAATACTGACTTAATTACATTCTTTATAAAACAATCCATCTGTGCACTATACCTTTTTGGTTAGATTATATTTAGTTTCATTGTTTCTTCTTTCTTAAAATGAAATAATTAATGGATATTACTTGTTTACCAACGAGTGTAAACATGATTCTAGGCATAAGTCTTAGAAATGATCTTGAAAACTATTGCACATAAATAGCATGCAAACTTAATTACATTTATTAATAGTTTCTACTTTCGTTTTAATGCATAAAGTAATGTAGCACATGATCTATTTTTAATTATATCATGATACTTCTTCTACGCATGTGTACTTTAAAATTTGAGTGGTACTCTATTTTAATGGTCTATGCTTAATGAATTAAAATTAAGGAGAAGAAACTATAAAAATATGCACTCTTTTATATATTTCTCCTATTTTGTAAAAGGAACTCAAGTACGTTGAATGCATATATTATATCTTCTATAATTAAAATTGATTATTGAGATAAAGTTTTTTGAGATCAATATTGAATTTATTTTTTTTGTTTCTCTTAAACACAAAAATGTCTGATAGTAAGTAAAAGGTTCTAATTGATTAAAATGACAATATTTTGAGTATTTAAAGTGTCAGTTCCTGTTGATTGTTTAAATTCGATTGTTAATTCAACGAATTTAACATTTGTTCGACGAACAACATTGAATGAATGTCTATTTTCTAAATCAGCTGGTTTTATTCTTCTTCTTGTTGTAATAATATCATTAATAATTAATATTTATTCTTTAAGTATCACTGAAAAAGATTCACAAATATCAACTAATGATAAAGAACTTACTTTTGGTATGTTCATATCTTCTTTATGTATTATTATTATAAGTACACCATCAGTTCTTATACAATGTTTTCTTTGTCGTCGTTTATGTTTACCAATAATTTGTCGAATAGAAGGTTTTAATTCATTTTTTAATGGTTGTACAACTATGTATATGCTTGTTGCATTATCAATTATACGTTATATAACAACAGCTAATTCATCATTTTCAATAAATTTTCAACGAAAAATAAAAAAATATAATTTATCACTTCTTACTATTTGTTTTATTCTAGGAAGTATTTGGGCTGTACCACCTTTATTTAGTCATATGAGTTCTTATGTCCCTGAAGGTCTTGGTTTTCATTGTGGTCTTGATTGGTATGATACATCATTAGCAAGTCGAATTTATTTTTTTCTACTTTTTATTGGTGTTTATTTTATTCCAATGATAATTATTATCTATATTAATATAAGTATTCAACGTACGATTTATCGTTTAACGCATTTACATCCGACAGTTTTACTTGAAATGAATAATATTGATACTGAAGATCTTTTATGTAAACATATTTCAAATACATTTTCTGATGATATAAAACAACGTTTACAACATTTATATGATGATCAACGATTTGTTATAGCTACAAGAATAAGTGTTATTATTTATTTAGTTGCATGGACACCGTATAGTATTATAGCTTTATCACAAGTATTTGGCGTTAGTTTTTCATTATATAAACCATGGGTTATGACATTATGTGCACTTTTAGCTAAACTTTCAATGATTATAAATCCGATTATATATACATTTATACTTAAAAATCGAGAAATGCCTGCAATGATTACCATTGAAGAACAATTATTCTGAAAAAAATTGTTTACTTCTGATATGTATCTTTAATGATTTAATTTATATTTCAATTGTAAAAATAGTTTTTGTGAATTATAATATAAGAAATATTCGATTATTGTTGAATGTAAAATTTATTCAGTGTAATATTAAACGAATAAATAAAGATTTTTAGTTTTTATTTTATATGTGTAGTTTACATCTTAATCAATCTTCAGACAAGTAGTATATCGAGCAAGCAGAGAGAGAGAGAGAAAATTTGATAGGATTTATTTTTATAGGACTATGAAACGACACTTAATTAACCGCGAGTCTTCAAATTTTATTTAAAAAAAATGGGCTTTTAATCGCAATAAACACATAAGAAAATACTCTATTTTGGTGTTATCAGTTTACTATCATTTATTTATTATCTACCAGAAGAAGCAAACAGCTCCTTGATTTGCTTTATAAATAATTCAAAACCTTTATTGAAACATTTCTACTATTAAATAACAAGTAACGCTCGTCCGAGGACTCGCTTAGCTCTTTCTCGTAGATACACATCTTCTTCACATTTCCTGGAAAAACAATTAAAAACCGGTTTTCGATGTTTTTTTTGACTTTTGTCCCCCCCCCCCTCATCGTGATTACTCAATAGCCCTCAGATTCGAAGTCTTCGCATCGAAATACCTCCAGAAATGTCTTTTCCGGAAAATTGATCTTCGATGTTTTTTTGACCCTACGGACACACAAGCAAGCAGACAGTTTATGTTTGCAAGACTCTTCTCTACGAGAAAGAGAATAAATAAAAAATTTATTTTTATTAAAATAATACAGGTTATCATATATAATACATAAAGGATTACTCTACTCGTAATGCCAAACATATACTACATCGAATATCGTTTTCTTGATTTTGTGTTGAACAAGTTGAACAATTCCAAGGACCCTAATATATATTAAATTCAATATAAAAGAATTGTTTTCTGTTTGAACAAAAATAAATAATCTTACATTATTCTTAAATATTTTTGGATGTGTGAGTAAAAATAAAACAAATAATGAATTTGGTCCAACTGTTAATTCTGTCATTGTTGAATTATCATTAACTAATTGACCATTAACAAAAAAATATTGATTTGTTGGACAATAATTATATGCAAGTTCGAACTAGAATATGAAAATATGATAAATTCAAAGATTTATTCTATATACCGCTGCACGTAGTTCTCGAACTGTAGTTGATGGGAAAACTTTCACAGGAATTGTTCCACCATTTTGATCAACACCATATTCATTACCATCGAATTGGACAAGAATTCTAGAATAAATAATAATCAATAGATGAAAAAAATTTTATTTAATTGTTGCTTACTGAAATTCTTCTTCATTTTGTAATGGTTTTAATAATTTATCTTGAATGCGAATACCTTGTGAAGTAAGCTGAGTAGTTAATTGAGCTGCTTCATCTTGATTACCTTGTTTTATAGATCTACTCAAGTTATGAATATCAACGAGTGTATCTAATTAATGAGAAAAAAAATTAAACTTTTTCAGATAGTACAAACTAGATGAATAATCATTTATCTAAGCTTTTTTTTAACACATGATCAATTTACTAAATACTTGACACATTATGTGATATTTTCGAATAAACGGGATGATGTGCACTACATTTAATCCTGTGGAAAATAAAGATAATTAGCATATGCTTTTAATTCCATGATTAGATTAAGATCTCGTCAACACTTTGATTTAGTTCAATATTCATGAGAATATTTTAGGGTACATTTTCTTCTCTCTGTTCAAACTCATTTAGTAATATTAGAGAAATTTACCTCTTGCATCAGAAGTTAGATTAACTGTTTTATTCGGCTTATCTATTTTAACCGAATCTTTATTGGTATAAGTGTTGTTGGCAGTTGTGAAATTCGTGTTCGGTGAACTTTTAGGAAATAACATTTCAACAACTGTTCGTAATGTTTCGTGGAATGCTTTACGTGAATCTCCAGATAACCATAGACGATAAGTTCCATTCGAATCATTTATTTCATCAGGTACATCAGATGATTCTCCAAATCGATACTGATTACTATCTTTTATAATACAATCAAAAATTTTCTACGAAAAAATGAGAAAACATATAATTCAACATAAAATTAATTTATTTTCATACTGCGTTACTATTTTCTACGTCAATTGCTCTTAATGAATAATTTGTCATATCCTCATCTTGAAGTATTTGAATACATGATCGATCATTATAATTCCTTTCGAGAGTTTGTTTATCATTCGGCACAAAATGAATACGACCAGAACTATAAGCTAAAACACTCATTATATCTATTATAAAATAAATATATATGTTAGAATTAAATTCAATCAAAAATTCTCTGATTCTTGTTCAGTAATAAATAAAATAAAAAAAGCATTATCTTGAGCATTTAAATCATTCATTGTATATTGCGCATAAGCTAAATGACCATTGATAAAAAAATATTGATGTTCCAGTGGAAAATTGTGTATATGTTGAAACTATAAATAGAATAAAATTTAATTATGTTAAAACAAATTTTATTAGTTTACTTACCAATACTCGTAGTTCATGAATTGTTGTCGATTTGTAAACATTCAGATTGTATTCTTTATTCTTGAAATTGTTTGATAAACTAATACCATCAAGTTTTACTCGAATTCTATTTTATAAAAAGAAATAATTGACATATAGAAAGTAGACAACTATGTTTTGCATACTGAAGTTTCTCGTCTTCTAACTTTTCCTTTAATACTTCACCCTTTAATTGAATACGTTGTGAAGCTAGTTTAGAAGTAAAGTATGCAGCATTATTGGCATCACCATTTTCAATACATTTATTCAACTTATGAATATTGGCAAGAATTTCTGCAAAATTAAATAAGAAAATTCTTATAAACATGTATAAACTGTTCGATTATATAGAATGAAGAATGATCAAAACGTACTCACACGTCTATCTATACAAATCATAGATCGAACCAATGATGAATATAGTGTGTGTAAGAGTTTTCGAAAGAAACATTGTCACACAGATTTCCAAGATCAAATTTAGTCGAAAGTCAAGAGAAGTCTTACAGATATTTAACATCATCAGATTTACGACAAATTAAATCAATATGTTTATTGCAAAAAGATAAAGCTGATACAACGTCAAGTCGTCAATGAAAAACTGTCGTTATTATCGAAAGAAAGTATTGATTCCATTCTACTGAACAATAATTCTTATCAACAATGAGAAGATAGAATAATCATGGAATTTTTTGATTTGTGTTTCTTATCGTTGAAACAAAATAAATATCAGTCAAATCAATCTTTTTTAAATTCAGTGCTATATTGCGAACTATATCACTCGGAGTATATCCAATGCCTACTAAGAAATAAAATGAAAAACTCTAACCATTTTCATATGGAGTGATTTTCGAGTTTGATTTATCAGTCAGGGACCTGTTCGAAATTGCTGATGTTTGTTGTGTACCATTCAGTTTTGCCAAACACTCTTTCAATCCTTGATGGAAGCGATCGCGTGCTTTGGGATTTAAGAACAAACGAAACCTTGTATTTTCAAATCGAATTTCGTCCGGATAGTTCTCCGAAGGTCCAAATATATATATATCGGATCTTGTAAGTGGAATATTAAAAATTTCCTACGAAATAATACTTTAATTATTGATTTTATCTAATAGTACTTATACTTGTTTATTATTGTCTATATCAATCGCTCGTAATATGTAAGTATTACAATCGCTTCCATGCAGTTCAACAAATGATCTGTCTGAATATTGATGCATACACGGACTGGGATCATCTGATATTGACAGAATACCAGCAGCACTATATATAACAAGATTCATTTTTTTTTATGTCAATTGACTATTTGCAGAAGGAAAAAACCTTGTAATTTATATGACTCATTATGGGATTGTCTAAATTATATTTTTAATTTCAAGACTCATTCACATCCAAGGAAAATATCATTTAATACTATTTATACGAAATTTTAATGCTTATCGTTCTACTTAATCTAGAGGATCGTTACTATTTTCCTATTGGTTAAAATCTAAGCATACCTGATTACTGTATTTCGAGACTAGACAAAAATATTATTCTCATTTAAACGAACAAAAAAATGGCTTTACATCTTTGGCCAACAGTTGAAACATCAAAAGTTAATTCATTATGGTTTCGACCATTACAATCTGGTAGAGAAAAATAATTTATTTAAATTTAGATTTCTCAATTATTTATTTTATTTTTAGTACGAGAAGAAATGAGTTTAACTAAATTAGAAGAAATACTTGAACAATCACGACGAAATTATATTGAAAGAGGTTATTTTTACTATTAATTTATAATTTAATTTCTCATAATAAATTTTAATTAAGGTACAAATTTACCATTTCATGGAAAAGCTGAAATGGATAATACAGATGTAAGAATTTTTCAAAAAAAAAATAATTAAAGAGAAAATACAGTATAAGTTTTTGTTTTTCAGGATGATGAAGATGCAGATGAAGCTGAAGAAGAGAGTGAAGGAGGTGAACCCGAAGATGAAATGGATGCACAACAAGGTTCGAGTTCACCAGGAACAGCCGTTGGTGTTCCTCCAGCACCACTTGATGTTTAAATATGTCGATTTTGTTTTTATTGAAATTTTTTTGTACATAAATAAATAAATTTCTGTTCTTTATCTCTTTCGAAATAAAATCATAATGATTATACATGTATTTTTAGATATGGCTTTAGTAAATGGGTAAAAAATTGAAAATAAAATCATTCATTCTTTTATTTCTTTCGTGTTTATAAGTACTGTTCCGGTTAAAATGGTGCGCATTCAATCATCAGATAAACCAAAACCAATTTCACATAATACTGATGTTACAGTTGGACTTTTAGAGGATCGTGACGATAATATTGTATATCTTCGCATTACTGTTAATCAAAAAGTATGCTCAATTGTACATCTAACTATGAAAATTAACTATCAGTTAATATATAACCATATTTCCTCACAGATCATTATTATTATCGAGATTTTAATTGATAAACTATATCTATTTCTAATTTAAACAAAATTCTTATACCATCTATTCACTTTCTATAAATACTACAACAACCATGTTCTAATGTTTCTAACTAATGATAAGATAAAGAATATGTTTGTCACATCTAAAATTTTACTTTTCATCTATTTTCTTCATTGAATACACTCTAACAACTTGAGTATAGTATTATATTTCGTCTTATGTAATTACGATTGAAATGATAAATTAGTATCGATATAATCTTTTATGAATTTTGATCAATGAAAAAATAGTTTAAATAATGTGATTATGTTTCAATCTCATATTTTCTTAGTCGATTCTCTCTGAAGAACTTGATCATTACAAATGGATCGAAAATTCTTCTACGGACGGAGTTGCAGCACTCGATTCATCATCAACTAAAATTATTATTATTTATAATGCAACGGACAAACAATCACGTGATCTTTTTGCCAATATGAAACGACTTCTTGAAAGAGGTATATTTTGAATAATATATGATATATAGTAAAAATACATCAGCGATTATTTTGTTTTTATCTGGAAAAAACGGATATACTTGAATTTTTATATGATAAATTTGAGATTTTAAATTTAATATATCTAAAGAATATGGTCTTTTACTTTTATTTATATCATAGATAACCTTATTCATATAATGGAGTGTTTTAGAATCACCGATTAGACCAATTTCAAGACCCGTAGATGATTTTAAACTACCAACTGAACCTGTTCCACGACCCATAGATCCGATTATGCCACCAGAAAAGGGTATTGTAACCATGTTAAACAAATTATACTAAAACTATTAATTATTTGACAGTATAAATCAAAGCGTATGGATAATCAACCTTTGATAATAACATTAGGAATGTTTAATACTAGTTGTCTATATGAATTATGTCCATCTAACGATAAACTTTGTTAATAAAGGTTTAAACCTATACGCGTAGTTGAGCGGTAGTATTAACTTTAATAATTAGATTTCTGAAAGTTACATACGATCTGATGTAATCAGATTAGTACTATTGGTTAAAAATTCAAAATAGTTCTATTCTTCATACTGTTCATCAGTTTAATATGTATGCTCTCGATTTTTTCATCGCTCATAAGGTATTTTTCTTTTCTAAAAACTACAAATCATATCGTTTTAGCTGTCAATGATCTGATAAACTACGTTGAATCCGGTGCAGAAAATGATACTGAAGATCCTGCAAGATATTTAGCAAAAAATCGAACAAATATTCAATTTAATCTAAAGGATCCTAACGATAATAAAAAAAAAGCTGCAGTTAAAAAATTCGAAACTCAAGAATCATCCAATATTCTTAAGTTTGTTGATATTATATATTTTTTCGAATTTTTCAACTTGTTTATTTAGATTAAAACTGCAAATTGAATGTCATTTAGATCGAAATCCTTTAATTTTACAACTCGATGTACGTTCTGGTACTAATCTTCGAACATTAAAAGATCAAGTTTGTTGATATATAAAACACATTTATTTATAAAAAAAACGAATTTATTATTTAGATTGAAAACAAAACAGGCATCAAGTATAAAGATCAATATTGGTATGCATTTGAACGATATATGATTAGTGATGATTATGTATTTGGATCTACACAATTAGTAGTTCCACCTCCTCCAAGAAATGCTCCGAGTAAACGAACAGTGCAGCCAACAGAACCTATTCGAACTGGTGATACTCTTATCATGTATATAGCTCAACTTCGTCCATATGAAAACTGATAAAGAAAAATGACACATTCTTTTTGATATTTAATTTAATTTTCTAGTTTCTTTTTTATTATACCAAAAAATATTAAACCAGGTGCGAATATTATCGTTTTCTATTTCAGATGACTCATCATCGTCGTCAATTAATAACAGATCTTGATACTCATCTAACGAAATTATCTATTCCATATCAATGTCGTAAATCATCATTATCATATGGTATATGGAATACATCATTAAATATGATAGAAATAATTCAACAACATCGTTCAGCAGCAAAATGTTTTCAATCAATGGGTATTACGAAATATTCTAAGTTATATATTTATCCAGAAGAAGCTATATATATGATGCAATCTTCATTATTACAAGTATCATTAAATAATTCGAATGAAAAACATAATTTTCCATTATCACTTGATGAAGCTTATTCATTATGGTTTAATCAATCTTTATTAAATCTTCAACATCTTCATGTTTATCAATATTTAACAAGAATTGGATTTATTTTAATTCGACATCAATCACAAACAGCAATAGTTGAAAAAAAAGAAATTCCATCAAGTGCAACAACACATACTACTAGTAAACGAAAACGTAATGAATATGAAGAAGAATCAGTTGAACACCAAGAAAATGAACATCATGATGAAACTTATCTTTGTCCGGTAAATAAAAAAGTTTAAATAAATCAAGAAAATCTAATTAGTGTACATGAGAGATCAATCATATTGATTAACACAAAAATAGAGTTTTAATTTAATATTGAACAGTTAAATTTCTCTTATTAGATTCATTTATCATCTGATTGTCAACGTCTATGGTTTCCAAATTATACCGATGAATCTCCTATAAATATAAAAAATTATCCTCGTTTGATATTTCCTAGTAAATTATCATCAATTCAAATTGACTGGGTTCCAACTGATTTTAATACTAAAATTTCCAATGTTCAATTAACTATCTATGAAAATAATATTTCAATACCTCGACCATCTTATTCTCTTATTCGATCAATTGATCTTCAATCTCATGCAACAATATATCAACGTTTATCATCATTTTCTTCTCAATCAGATGAAACTATTCCATCATCAGCATCTTCCAATATTTTCTTCGATATGTATACACCAAGAAAAAGTTTTCGTAAAACTCAACCAGGCCCACCGGATTATTATATAAGAATTCAAAATGGTAATGATGAATTTAATTTCAAAGAAATATATAAAGAATTACAAGAAAAAACTTTAACAGCAGTTGTTCATAAGGGTGATGTTTGTTTTTATTCATTTAAATCATTCGATCCAGTTCAAGCTTTGCAATCAAAACAATAAATATGCATATGATTATTTGTTATTCTTTTCTTTTTTCTAGATGTTACCAATATATTCTTGGTCAATAAGTATAGTAGCAGGTTTATTTATTCTTAATTGGTGTCGAAATCGTTTGAAACAATCTAATTATCGTTCTATTGCAAATGAACGTGCTCAAAGAAAACGTCAAGCTCGTGATAAACATCGAGAAGAATTATTACAGCTTTTACGTACAAAATATTCAACAAAACTTCCTGATCGTTCTATAGTTGAACGAATTTCGAGATCAACAGCTGTCGAATTATTAGATGGTCTTGAAAAAAATGAGTTTACGTATACACAAGTTATACTAGTTCTTTCTTTTCGTTCAATTAAAATTGGAAAAGAAATCAATTGCACTACGGAAGAATTTTTTGATCAAGCAATTGAATATGCTGAACAATTTGATAAAGACCATACTAATAATCACGAAAAAATTTTACTCAAAGGTATACCAATTAGTATAAAAGATCATATTGATCAAAAAGGAGCAGATTCATCAATGGGTATAGCAATGAAAAATTTTCGGCCATCATTAAAAGATAGTCTTATTGTTCAATTACTTAAGGAACAAGGGGCATTAGCTGGTTTTGTACGTACATCAACTATACAAGGGATGATGTTACCTGAAACAGAAAATGAAACTTATGGAATAGCAACTAATCCGTTTGATTCTACACGTACAACAGGTGGTAGTTCAGGTAAACAAAAAATGATTGAAAATGAAAGAAAACTTCGAATATTTTTATTTCAGGTGGTTGTGGCGCTTTAGTAGCTTCGTGTGGTACCCCAATAAGTATTGGTACTGATATTGGTGGAAGTATACGTATTCCTGCACATTTTTGTGGTATATTTGGTTTTAAACCAACTCCAGGTCGAATCTCGAATGTAGGTATAACAGTTCCATCTCCTAAGAATATACCAGGTGAAACAAACATTCGTGCAACTGCTGGTCCATTAGCACGATGTACAGATGATCTTGTTCTAGTTATGCGTTCATTTTTACAAGAAAATCTTTGGCATAATGATCCACATCTATGCAGACAGCCATGGCGAGATGAACGTTTTCAAGATAAAAAAAGATTAACTATTGGTTTTTATACAAATGATAATTGGTTTCCACCTGCACCTGCTTGTATTCGAGCAGTTAATGAAGCTGCTGATGCTTTACGTAAACTTGGTCATACAGTTATTCCATATACACCAATTAATGTACAAGAAGCAATGCGTCTTATTCTTGGAATTATAGGAGCAGATGGTGCTGCTCATTTTCTTGAATCCTTAGAAAATGAACCTTATAATCCAATTTACAGACCACTTGTTTATGCTGCAAAACTTCCAAATTTTCTTCGTCCATTTTTGGCTCGTTTAATGTGTATTGTTGGTGAACGACGTAATGCAAATACTGTTCGTTCTATTGGTTCCAAAAGTGCTTATGAATATTTTGATTTAATTATTGATTTGAAAAACTATATGAATACATGGTTAGATGATTTAAGAAAAAATAAAATTGATCTTCTTCTTGTAAGCCAAATTTTAATTCATAACTAAGATAAATTCATTATTTTTTAATTAGACACCCGTTAATGCTTTACCAGCATTTCGTCGTGGTCAGTCTGGTCATTTATTTAATGCATGTAGTTATACATGTCTTTTTAATGTTTTACATTTACCAGCTGGTGTTGTACCAATGACATTAGTTCGAGATGATGAGCAATATTATGAAGATATTGGTCATTTAAATAATGATATAGCATTATCTATGGCTAAAGAAACATGTCGACAATCAGCTGGATTACCTGTCGGTGTTCAACTAGTTGGATGGCCAAATGATGATGAACGTGTATTGTGTGTAATGAAAGAACTTGAAAGTTCAATCGAAAAAATTCAATCACGAATGTCAAAATTCGCTGAAACCATTGATATATTTACAGACTAAAACATTTATCATATTTAATATATATGTTTATTAGAAACACTAAATTAATTAGTTTTTTTTTCTATTATATAATTTCAGCATTTAGTATAGATTTTGTTTTCTTACTTTCAGATATTTACATGTCACGGTAAACACTCTATGACACTAAATCTTCTATTTCTCTACGTTTTTCTTCAATCATATAGATCCGACCAAACCGCGACTCTTATAATTAAAGATGATTCTGATTCTAATAAAATCAGCAAACATTCCAATGTTAATTTAGAATTGATCAAAGATGGATCTAAAGTAGAAATTCTAATTAGAAACCCGATTGATGCTGAAGTACACGTCTTTGATAAAACTAATTTTACTCCAATAAATTTCATTGTAGATTATACGTCAATATCCTTTATGTAGCTGTTCGTATTTACCAGCTTCATCGAGTGAACATGCTATTTCTTTTCATGTTAATTCTAAACAAGAAACAGTAATCATTATTGCTAAAGATGAACGATGTGTAAATTTATTTGCATCTATTCAAAAATATTTCAATGGTAAATGAATTGATGTTAGGAAAATCTTTCATTATTCATCTTCTATTAAAAGATTCGTCATACATTTCAAAAGAAGAAGATGTGTCTAAAATTCAGAATGATCTTCGAGAAAAAGTTGAACAATTTATCATAGCATTCAATAAGGGCGACGTCGATACAGCTACTCGATACGCTCAAATTCTTGCTAATTCTAGCAAAAATCATCTATTCATTTTTATCTGGATAAAATTGGTGAACAAGAAAAATCAATCACTCATAAATTATTAAAGTAAATATATACAATAGTTCGAGATTTATATTCTGTAAGACAGATACATTTTCTATTTATAGACTACAAATAACAATTGAAAGTGTATTGGGTAAATCTGATAGCAATCCCTATGAAGTAATTATTCGTTCACATACATCTTTACGTGAACTTAAACAAAAAGTAAAAATTAATATTAATTGAAAAATATCTAAATTCTCGTATTTAGATATACGATCAAACAGGAATTCCTGTTAACAACCAACAATGGTTTCTTAATCGATAAATTCTTTCCAATACTTACGAATTTACTGATATACCACAATCGAAAACTAATAATACGGGACTTTTTCTTTATATTTGTAAATTATAATCATTTCGAATTGCAAGAAGATATATATAGAAAAAAGGAAACATTCGATATCTTATCATTAATTGAAATCACTTTTTGTGCACAAAGAAAACAATTGATGATTGTATCGAATTTATATTATCTCTAAGACGCTTGTGATGTGAGATAAAGAATGACTATCAAAATAGATAGATAGCTATTTCAATGATTGAATAGATTATATTTTTGATCAAATGAAGAAAAAACGAAAAACGAAATTAAATTTGACTATCGATAGAAAATGTGTGTGTTCAACCATTTCATTGAACAAAAGAAAATGTCTCATATGTATATGCTTATGTCATGATAATTACAAACGAGTTATGCTTCAATGAATCTAGATTGATCAGTTAATTTAATGTATACTATCAGTGAACTCACATCCATATTTCTATATATATATTATTTATATAAAAAAACGACATTATAATGAAGGTTTGTAATTAGTTATATTGACTTTATACATTGGATTAGATTATTTATAGAACAATTATTCGATATAATATATTATTTAACTTTTCACTGTTAATGTGTATCATCTATTGGATAGAAATAACATTAAATGAATGGTTAGATATATTGACTGAACAATAAAGAAAATATATGACTGGATATTTTTTATTATCATTATTATAGCATATAGGTCAAATTCGAATTTCTTTTTCTTTCTCTTTTGTGTAGTATTATCAAATGAAAGGTATTAATTCAGAACCGATAATATTAGATATTGATCAAATTGATGGAAAGGAAAATCAAAGTTATTTACGAAGTCAAAGTGATCAATATCTACCAATGTTTAAAGATACAGACAGATTCAATGTAAAAAATCTATCTAGAACAGCATCAGCTGGAGCTAATGCATTTCCTGTAATATATGAATTACCAATAGATGATATTAAAATTTCTACAGCTGATATTCCATATCCATCACCAACAATACCATATCCATCTTCAGCTCCTCCAACTATTCGTCATCAAAAATTAAATCGTCGATCAACGATTCTAGAAGCATTTGAAAGACAATTATCCTCACCTGATTCCATATCGGATCGTGCAAGTACAATACTTGTCTGGCAAAATTTAACTGTTTCTACACGAGAAGATAGAAGAAAAGAGTTTTTTCAACGATTGAAATCATCAAAAAACTTTGTACCACAAAGAAAAGCTTTACTACATAATATAAGTGGAGCGATTACAGGTGGTTTATGGGCTGTAATGGGTACGTTTTCTGTATTATAATTAGTAATCAATACAAGTTTTTTCTTCAAATAGGTGCATCTGGTTCTGGTAAATCCACTCTTTTAAATACATTAGCTTGTCGTCTTGATGTCAATACAGTTGTCGAAGGTGAGATGCGTCTCAATGGTGCTCCCTATGATAATGCTGAATTAAAACGTATTGCTGGTTATGTTATGCAAGATAATTTGTTAAATGGATATTTGACTGTTGAAGAAACATTGATGTATACAGCGAAATTACGTTTACCAAGAGTATTCACTGATAAACAACGGAAAGAACGTGTCGAAGATGTTATGACTGATCTAAACTTAGTTCCTGTTCGAAAGGCAATTATTGGTACTACAATGAAACAAGGTATATCGGGTAGTGAACGAAAACGTTTATGTGTTAGTATGGAATTATTAAATCGTCCACAATTATTATTTCTTGATGAACCTACAACAGGCTTAGATTCTGTTACTGCACTCGATCTATTACATACACTTCATAAACTAGCACATGGTAAATCTCAAGAAAAAGCTGTTACTATTGTATGTTCAATTCATCAACCACAATCAAAAATATTTGATTTATTCGATTCATTAGTTTTATTGAAAGCAGGAAATATTATTTATCAAGGACCAAGAAATCAAGCTATGGTAGAATATTTCGTTTGAATTAATTTTATATGTTTTTGTATTGTATATTTAGGAAGTATATCATGCAGCTGGCTTCCCTTGTCCATTATATACTAATCCTGCTGATCATTTATTAGATGTTATAACACCTTTAAAAATTGGTACAGTCCACGTAACACTTGAACAAGAAGCAGCTACTGAGGAAGCAATTATTCGATGTCAACCTCCAGTTGATATTGATCTTAATATGGGTGTAGATAAACGTCGTACTCAAATGGCTAATCTACCATTGAATCCAACATGGTTGACACAAACTAGAATATTATTTTGTCGTAATTTAAGAGAACAATCACGAAAATTACGTATTCTTATGATATCGCTTATACAAACAATTATAATGGCGGTCTTAATTGGAATTGCTTTTCTTAATATTGGAAATACACAAACAAGTATAGTACGTCGTGAACCTGTTATATTTTTCTGTATTATTAATCAAGGTTTTTTTTGGTGCATTGACAGTTATTAATTCATTTCCTGTTGAACGAACTTTAACGCTACGTGAACGCGCATCTGGTACTTATTTTGTCAGTGCTTATTTTACAGCTAAAATTTTGGCTGATACATTAGTTCAATTACCTATACCAATTGTATTTGTAAGTGTATAAAGAAATTGTTTGTATAAACTTAAATGTCTGTTTTCTAGTCATGTATTGTCTATTTTCCTGTTGGTCTTCAATTCACAGCTGCAAAATTTTTCATTTTTACATTATTCATGTTATTATGTTCAATAGCAGCAACATCATTAGCTTTAATGATATCTGCAATTTGTAAAACAACAAATATGAGTGTTACTGTATTACCAATGGCATTTGAAGTATCACGTTTATTTGGTGGATTCCTTTTAGCACCATCACGTGTACCAGTATATTTTTCGTGGCTTGATGCTTTATCTTATATAAAGTATTCATTTGTTGGTGCTAGTTTAAATGAATTACATGGTTTACAGTTAAATTGTAATGGATTAAAAACTACCATGTTTAATGCAACTTATAATATAACAGAAACATGTATAACATCAGGCGAAGAATTAATAAAAGAACGTGGATATGATCATATAAGTTTAGAAGGTTGTATAGGTGTATTAATCGCTTTTATTATATTTTGTCGTGCATGGGCATTTATTGGTGTTCGATTTCTTAAAAATTGATTTTTTCTTACATTGTTATCTAATATTAATGTTTTTATATAATTTTTCCTCTGTATTAAATATAAAATTTTTAATAGAAAAAAAAGAAACAGTGACTTTTTTTGGTGTTTTGTTAAATAAAAATTATTGCTCATTGAAAAGTTTTATTATTCACAAATAAAAATAAGGCAATACATATAGAGGATTCTGGTAGGTCATCTAGTAAAAGCAATTTTCATAGTAGTAGAGATTCACTATTTTCGAATATTACAATTTTTGTTAGAACTAGTGGAAATTCATTTTTTCTATTAAGCAAATCCTGATTCAGTCAGTTGTACACTTTATTTTGATGAAATAGTGAGAAATGTCTTTTCTTATATTTATTTATTTTCCTATAAATACACACACAAGTTAAATCTTTATTATGAAAACAAAACAGTGGAAATAGATATATACTAATCAATTATCATTATATCATCATCGTCATCCACTACTGTTGTAGTTGCCGGTTTTGCTACTGTTTTTCCTGAAGTGACTGTAATGCTACTTTTTGTTGCAATATCAGTTTCTTTAGCTGCTTGCTGTTGTCTTTTTTGTTCTACCATTGTTTCTTTAATTCGATCTCGTATACATTCTTGACGTCTTTGTAAATATTCTGGTATTTGTCGTTGTGGTTTAAATTCTTTTTTTCTAAGCCACTTATCAATTGCCTAGAAGAAAAATTTAAAAATGAATATATAAGATTCTTTCAATACCTGTTTTGTATCATCTTTAAGTTTATTAGCTAATGTTAAATATTCGTCTGGTTTAATATTACGTCGTACATGATCAGTCAGAGCCTGATTATAATAATCTCTTATTTGTTCAAAATTTAAATGTTCAGCTTGTTTATTAACAAATTCATTTTTCAAATGCTGTAATTTTGTTTGTAAAAATGCTAATTGATTTTCATAGGCT
This sequence comes from Adineta steineri, assembly GCA_905250115.1. Classification (NCBI taxonomy): domain Eukaryota; kingdom Metazoa; phylum Rotifera; class Eurotatoria; order Adinetida; family Adinetidae; genus Adineta; species Adineta steineri. The sequence goes on along the minus strand of CAJNOI010000431.1, from coordinate 20,046 downwards.
TTTGATAATTCCGGTTTGATAAATTGATGAAAAAGACTAAATTCACGTGAACAAGTTAAACGAGCTAATTTTTCTAAATCAGTTGTTTGTAAAGTACGTGGTCGTATAGCTGCTGTTCTTCGAGATGAAATAGATGTTGTAGGACGTCCATTAGAACGAGATCGTGGATCACCAGAAGGTTTTGTTGGCTTTAGTGGTTTAGCAAGTGTAGCTGGTCGTGGTTTGGGTTTTTTCGGTACTTTTGGTTTAGGTGGTGGACGAACTCGAGGTGGTTTTGGTGGTTCAAGACCTTGAATAACAAAGATAAAGTATTAAAAAATTTTTACAAAAAATTCATATATATACGTTTTTGAATTTCTCGTGTTTCACATTTCGTAACCAATTTAACTGTTCTTTCTTTACGTGAAGGAAATTTTACACCAAATTTCGGTGCGTCTGGAGTCGTCATCTGGAATAGAAAGAAAAAGAGACACAAAAATCTACAAGTGATTCATCGAATAAAATAATAAAAATCGCATTTTGTCATTTCATTCTTACTCTTATTTGTATACGTACTCATAACTGTGACGTGTTATATATAGACATACGTATGTAATACTAGCAAAAGACCTTGTTCAGTTGTCAATACGATTGTAAAATAGATAGACTTATATTATTGTCAAAACCGTCGTTATAATAAAACGTATTTTAAATATAATAGTATATTTATTTCAATAATTAAATAAAAGTACAAAAAAATGTTCTTTTCTTTGATAATATTATTCATTAAAATGGTGACTTACATTGTAACAAGGGTTTGTATCGTATCTATGTTTGTTCTACTCAGTTTGTGAACAACGTTCTGTTAGTCGATGCAACGAAAGCAGTATGATAGAAAATGTACTCGATACGTACGCAACAAAAAAAAAAGGAGAGAAACGAGTGAACAACGACGATAGTATTACTACATCGTGTCTCGATTATAAGAGAAAAAAAGAGTATGAAGACGGTTGACCTCTTCTAGAAAGAACGAGAAGAAGAAAGAAAAAAGAAATACTTATGAAACCCTGAATTTATCGGGCTCGTTAGATTAAAGACGTCTCATTTATATAACCACCCCCCCCCCCTCTGCCTCTTACTCTATCAAGAGTGATGTTATCAACCATCATATGATCGAAGTCTCGTGTTCTTCATGTTAATTTTCTTCTATAATATTGTTGACTATTGGTCTGTACTCATGTTCAATCAGATATAATTTGACAGCCACTTTATTCAATGTCATTAAAAATAATGGTGTAAATTGTTACACTTTCAAGAAAAAACGAATTAAAATACGTCAATACTAGTAGCAAAAATAAAAATATTACATTCCGCGATATTTGAATTGAAATAATCATAGTTGTATTGGTAGATTATATTTCCTTGTACATGAAGATCTATATCAACTTTAAGAATTATTTAGATTCATATGGATATCATAATATTATGATTGAGTTTTTAATTACAACGAAATTTCTTTGATATGTAATTCATGGTGACTAGACATACGTTCTGCAATTCAGAATAATATAATCAAACTATAGTCTGATATTTATTATTTAATATTCTTTCATCATTATATAGATATACTATACTGATTGGTTGACTTACAACTAGATGAAATAAAAAATTAGATTTCTAAAAGAACTATTTATAGATTTTTTCTTCTTCATTCTCGTCTGTTTCGTTCAATTGTTTTTGTATATGGAGACATTATTTTAAATGAATGAGGACATTTCGGTACAAAGAGAAAGATAATAATCGAATGAGAGAGTGAATAAGAGAAAGAAAGCGAGAAGAATGAAGAAGATCATATACATCGATATTTCTTTTCATCCATATTTATAATCACACGCACTTTATCTACTTATCCATAGAATTCACATCTTTCTCTTTTCCTATATTTTATAACAATTTTAAATGAATTCATCAATTTGTGAAATACCAATAACACCATACAAAGAAATCGATAATGGTACAGATAACCATAGTTATACACGAAGTTTTAATGATATTCCCGAATCTCAGTCTAAACAGCATGGTAAATTTGATGTACATTTATCTATTCGACCAACATCAGCAACACCTGTACCATACTCGATTATACCTGAAACAACACCAGATATGATAGACAATTCAATTTCATTAAGATCATCATCGAATTCCAATCATAAAACTCAACCTGGATCTAATGGTTCAGGACCATATGAAAGACAATTATCTTTACTTGATCCTATGTCAGATCGTGTAAGTACAATACTTGTTTGGCAAAATTTAACAGTTCAAATTCGAGAAGATAAAAAGAAAGAAGCTTTTCAACGTATGAAATCATATAAAACTTTTGTACCAAAACGAAAATGCTTACTTCATAATATAAGTGGAGCAATCACGGGTGGTATATGGGCTGTAATGGGTAAATTTCTTATATATAAAAATAAATATCAAAATTAAATGAAAACAACTAATAGGTCCATCTGGTTCTGGTAAATCCACTCTTCTAAATACATTAGCTTGCCGTCTCGATGTCAATACAGTTGTTGAAGGTGAGATGCGTCTCAATGGTGCACCCTATGATAATGCTGAATTAAAACGTATCGCGGGTTATGTTATGCAAGATGATCTGTTAAATGGATATTTAACTGTTGAAGAAACATTGATGTATACAGCGAAATTACGTTTACCAAGAGCATTCACTGATAAACAACGAAAAGAACGTGTCGAAGATGTTATGACTGATCTAGGCTTATCTCATGTTTATAATGTTATTGTTGGTACACCATTAAAAAAAGGTATATCAGGTGGTGAACGAAAACGAGTTTGTGTTGGCATGCAATTATTAAATCGTCCACAACTATTATTTCTTGATGAACCAACATCAGGTTTAGATTCTGTTACTGCACTCGATCTATTACGTACATTTCATGTATTAGCACATGGTAAATCTCAAGAAAAAGCTGTTACTATTGTATGTTCAATTCATCAACCACAATCGAAAATATTCGATTTATTTGACTCATTAATTTTATTGAAAGCAGGAAATGTTATTTATCAAGGATCAAGAAAACAAGCTATGGTATAATATTTGATTTGAATTAATTTCATATGCTTTTGTATTGTACATTTAGGAAGTGTTTCGTGCAGCTGGATTTCCTTGTCCATTATACACTAATCCTGCTGATCATTTACTAGATGTTATAACACCACCAAAAAGTAATTCAATGGGTGGTGGAAATACGATTTCGCTTAAACAACAAGCAGCTATTGATTCTGCTCTAATAAATGCTCAATCTCCAGTTGATATTGATCTTAATATGGGTGTAGATAAGCGCCTTGTTCAAATGAATGACGTTCAACCACATCCTACATGGATAAAACAAGTTCAAGTGCTTCTTCAACGCAATTTTCAAGAACAAATTCGTCAGTCAAAAGTTATTATTATATCACTTATACAAACAATTCTGATAGCGGTCTTAATTGGAACTGTATTTCTAAATATTGGAAATGCCCAATCAAGCATAGTACGTCGTGGACCTGTTCTATTTTTTTGTGCTGTTAACCAAGGTATTTTTGGTGCATTAATGGTTATTAATTCATTTCCGGTCGAACGTGCATTAACACTACGTGAACGTGCATCTGGTACTTATTTTGCAAGTGCTTATTTTACAGCTAAAATTATTGCTGATACACTCGTTCAATTACCAGTTCCCATAATATTCGTATGTACATAAAAAATTATAGAACAACAAAAGTTCTCTCTTTATTTTCTAGTCATGTATTGTCTATTTTCTTGTTGGTTTTCATTACACAACTGCAAAATTTTTCATTTTTACATTATTCATGTTATTATGTTCGATAGCATCGACATCTTTAGCTTTAATGGTATCTGCTATTTGTAAAACAACAGATATGAGCGTGACTGTATTACCAATGGCACTTGAAGTATCACGTTTATTTGGTGGATTCTTTTTAGCACCATCACGTTTGCCAAAATATTTTGCGTGGCTTGATGTTTTATCTTATGTAAAATATACCTATGTTGGTACTAGTTTAAATGAATTACGTGGTTTAAACTTAACATGCACAAAGGCTGATCGAGATAGAAATTCATGCATTGAAAATGGTGAAATAATTATTCGTGAACTTGGTTTGGATTATATAAATATCATTGGTTGTATTGGAGCATTACTTGCATTTATTATTATTTGTCGTTCAATAGCTTTTCTTGGTGTTCGATTTCTTAAAAATTAATTTTTTTTAATAATTATGTTAAGCAATTGTTCTTTTTTATTATTTGAGAATTTTCATACTTTTCGTTGTTAGAATTTCAATTATAATCGTACGAGTTCTTCTTTTGATGTAGATAGTTCTATTGCTTAAAATAAAAATTGCATTCTGTTATATTAAACATTTATACGAGCAGTTTATGAATGTGATATCGTCAACGTGCATACAAGACTTTTTATCATGTTAATAAGTGAACTTTTGTAGTGACAATTTGCCTGAGTGGTGATATGATATGAAGACTAGATAAATAGTAAATTCTATTGTACGATAAGACTAACGTTTGGTGAAATACGAACAAAAAGGAAAATTAAAATATAGCCATAAAAACAGTATTTCTCCATTATAGACCGAGACATATAAATAGTATTGTTTGATAAAATCTTATACAGAGATTATAAAATTGGATAGTTTTTTTTACATATTATTATTGTCTTCTCTCATATTATTGCTAGTACATGATTAATACATATTTTATCTACTAAAGAACATTTTGTTACTTTGTATATATAGAAGTCTAACTGCTTTTCGGAATAAAACTTTATTGGTATTAAATTTTTAAGTAAAATAAATAATTCTGTGTGATCCAATGTTTCAAATCCATTACTGAAACTCTGATAGATCGGAATTATAATCACTCTTCTATTCTAATTTATTTTTTAAAGGACTTTGTCTATTTAGAAATTCAATAGACTAATTTTAAAGGATACAAATTAAACGGTCAGTATTGTATTGTAAATGCGTAGTAAAAGTGAATCAATAGTTGATTATAGTTGGTCAGTGGATTACCACATTTATATCAGTTTTTATCTTTCTGTAAAATCCCTCGATATCATATATATGTTGTCCTATTTATCGTCTTTATTTCTGTCTCGCCTATTTTATAAGTACTATTACGTCTATTTGGTATCGTATAGTAATAGACGAACGGATAATCTTCAGCGATTGTTATTTCAATTTAACAAAGAACTAGATTTATAATAACTTCCCTAGATCATTTTTCTACTAACCCTTATATAAGTACTTCAATTCATATACATTGTAACTGATTAAGTTTGAAATGGCAACAGCGATGAAAGTCACTGAAGCACCATCTTGAGGGTGAACGAAGGTGTGGGTGAAAAATAGATGTGATTCCAATAATCACACTCACACCCTTAGAGAAAAACGTTATGGAGGTCGAACATCAATAGCTAGAAAAGCATTACTTATTCAATAAATTTTTGTTACTTGTATTTGTTATATTTTCACTGATATTAATAGAAAAATTACTAATTAAAAAACAATTATCAACTGATCGTAATTATTGACATTCGACATTATTTACTTCTCACAAACCATATATTTATTGATCATTTAAATAGGATGCTATTTTAAATACTTCATATTCATTGATATAAACTAATTATATGTTTAAAATACTGAGATTTCTATTCTATTATAAGAGTATCGTTAACATATTTATATCTGTTTTGTTTGAAACATTCAGTTGAAGATTAATCCTTAAAACAAACAAGATATCAGCACACTACTGTCAATATTATTTCAGCCATAGTTTTAAACCATTCCACGTCATCATAGTCGATAAGAAAAGAAATTTCTTGATGACGGCATTACCTTTTTCTTTTACATCGTGCACGTTGAAAGGTTATATGAAGGAATAAACTACTTCCGAATTTTCATTTTTATCATAAAAAAGGAAGTAGAATTTCGTAGTATATAACATAATGTTCTACGCCGTGTTTGCCTTTAGTAACATCGTTATTATTATCCACAGTCAAACAGTCAATTCATCATGGATTATAGGAATAAAGGCTCAATTTTTGATGGTGTAGACAACAGAACAACAATGATAACACCTGAGCCTCCAACGTCTCCTGTACCTCCAGATAATGGCATGTTTATTGATATTCCAAGTCCATCCGAACCAACTACAACTACAACTTTCACACCTATTCCTGATGAATCTACAGATTCGCGAGTAATAGATTTTAATCAAGATGAATGGCGCGTAATAGATTCAAAAACAGGCAAACAACGTTCTCCACGACAACATGAATTTCTACGTCTTCTTTTAGAAAATCCACGATACTGTTCGTATGCAACTTGGTTGGATAAAAGTCAAGGTTTATTTACATTTTTATTACCTGAAGAAGTAGCTGAACTATGGAATAATGTTAAAAGTCGACAAACAGGTGGCAAAATGGATTATTCAACATTTTCTAGAGGTTTACGATATTATTATAAGAAAGAAGTAATGACTCAAACACATAAAAGATATACATTTTGTTTCAAACCAGACAATAAATAATGCTCCACCGTTAAAATCTCTTTTTTTTATAAAATACGGATAATATAAATAAAAACCAAGAAATCTTTGTTTTACCATCAAATCATAGATTATACTAGACGTTCTTCAGATCAATACAAAAGTAAAATATTTCTAATTAAGTAATAATGAAAATAAACAACTACAACCGAAAGAGATTTAACAAACTGCAACTCGTTGTTGATTCTCTGATTACAACTTAGGATAGATTAAATTTTCAGTAGTTGCTATGAATTATATCTAGACTAGTCAATTTATTGTATATCTAAATTTTGCTACGTAGTATGCCAAAAAATTGATATACTCTTGAAGTAAGTTAACCGATCCCATAAAAAAATATTTTTCATAATTTTATTCGAATAAATCTTTCAATCAATTGAAATTTGTTTAAGACATATGAGTTTATATTCGATTGTATCCTTAGAAAAATTTCAAATCAAAATTCTCATCAAGCAATCATCTTACTTGTTCTAACAAAACTGAGAGATATAAAATGCTACATACTTTCCTTTCAATAACTTATTGTCTATTCGATTTCTTCAATTAGATATTTCATGTCCTCTATAAAGATCCATTGATGTTAATGAGAAATATTAGTTGTAATAATTGACAAAAAAGTATGTGTTTGTATTTTAATGTCATATCAAAATTATGAAAACGCTAAACTTTCGCTTCGGACATGCTCCATCAAACTACGTAGATTTTTATGATTAAATAATTAAATGACTAGTTGGAAAAAAGTATCTCATAATAATATCCAACAGTGCTTATTTACAAAGTAATAATGATGATGATATATCAATTTAAACAGCGAAAATCATGATTTTTTTTCGTTTTTACGTCATAATTTAATTCGTAAATATTCCATATCATAGTCATGATTCTTAATGACTTAATATAAAAATACTTCATTTTATAAGGTGTTATACAAATATATTAGTTTCGAAAAAAAATGCTTGACGATCAAATAGATGACACTTCTTCAACTGGATTTCCCGATTCGCTAGAAGCATTATTTAAATATATTGATGCACTTCCATCTTATCCGATAAATTTTGATGACATCTCTTTTGTTTCAAATGAATGGCTTATTACGGATGAACTTACAAAAAAAATACGACCTCCAAAATTATATGAATTTCTTCGTTTACTTCTGGATAATTTATTTTATATTTCTTATGCATCCTGGTTAAACAAAGATGAAGGTTTATTTAAAATTCATAAACCATTAGAAGTTGCTGAACTTTGGGCAAAAGTTCGAGGTCGATGCACAAATAATAATATCGATTATGATAAATTCTCACGAAGTATTCGATATTATTATGAAGAGAACATTATGATACCAACACGTACAAAATATACTTATCGTTTCGCTAATAATAAATAATTCCACATCTCGAAGACATTGTCTATTTGCTGCTTGTTATGTTTTCTTTTTAATAAATAAAATCAGTTAGCTATTTCATTCGTTATATATTACGGTTTATTTATAGACTAGTCATTTGATAAAATTAAAAAAGATCCATTCAATCACGTATTCATTAAAATCATGCGCTTGCAATGATTAACTGCATTAAAAAAAGCGTCATAGTCTGTCAATATCAGATTCAGTATATGAAGAACAGGAAAAAAACACCTGATCACTAATATGAAAATATTTTCGTTCGTCATACATCAGATAAATCATGACAGTTTATGTGATTACTCTAGGATCAAATCATACAAGTTGTGATTTTTCAAATAATCACTTAAAAATGCAGGCTTTTCGTAAGATAAGAAATAATCTTAGACTTCAAGTTAATTTTGGTACTGATGTCAAAAAAAGTACCTTTAGATACTTCAGCATTATCTGCGAGATTATTAGTAAGGAAAGAGAATTAGTAATGACTATGTATTGTTTCTAAACGATAATAAGCTTGTATAATCTTCGATTTTCATTAAACTTGAGCAAGTCTTTCTTTTGAAATAAAATGAGTAAAAGATATACAAAAATATCGTTTCATTAGAACTCGATTAAAACGTTTTATTTCTATATCTAATCGCCTGTATTAACATAAATAATTACAAAAAAATCCGAACGTTTCATCATAAAATAATATAAATATCATGAGTAAATGAAAAAATAAATAAATAAATACATATATCTATCAAGGAAGAGAAATAAATGGAACGCAAAAAAAATTATAAAACCTATGGACAAAATGAACTAAATTGATTACCAATAATTAAGAAACATCCACTCATCATCAATTTCTTCCTCATAATCATTTGTTGTTGAATAAGCAGCTAAATTAAGATAACCTTTAGGATCAATATTTTTTTCAATAACAGTTTTCCATTCAATTCGACATAATGGACATGTAACTAATTCATTTATAGACGATTTTGCTTGTCGCCATTTTTCGAAACAATTTTTATGCATATTATTTCCACATGATGTTGAACAAAATATAATATTATTTTCATCATTTATCATTGATTCAAAACAAATTGGACATTCATCATCTGCTGCAATTATTTTTTGTGTAACATTTGTTGAAGTTAAAATAACATTGGGATCACCTGTTTTAGCATAATAAGCTTCACGAATCTATGAGAATAAGAAATTTCTATATGGATTGCATAGGAACTACTAAAATTCATCATGATCTATTGTTACGAAATACAGATGATTAGATATGTAGGTCATACAGAGATTCTACAAATAAACCGTTAGCTACTGTCTGTGGAGAATATACATTATTATCTCTGTCATGAAATCTCTTTTCTTACCGGTTGTTCAGCAAGAACAGATGAATCATTGTTTTGTAAATCAGCTTTAGTAAATATTTCATTTAATTCAGTTGTAAGTAATGCTTGTTGATAAATTAACGGTGAATTACGATCAACTTTGAGTACACGATGTAAAATAAATATAATATGTTTACATAAATTTCCTTTAGCATAATCTGGACCTTAAAAATAAATTTGTTTTAGTTAGAAAGAGAAAATAGAAAAACGTATTTAATACTTACAAGTACATGACGGTATATGAGTAATAGTAACTGTATAAACATTAGCTGTTTGTCCAAGTACTTTAAATTCTCGATAGATTGATTCATTTGATGATTTTGTTATGGCAAGTAAATAAAGTCGTTGATTTAAAGCACGATCAATACGGTCATAAATAGCAACAGTCATTGTTGCTCGATAACGACGAAGACGTTTTTCAGTTACTTTTTTTTGACGTTTAGATGATGATGGCATAGATTCATTTATTAAATTTGATTCATTTACAACGGATAATGTAAAATCTTGAACATTTTTACGTTTCGGTGCTAAACGTTGTGGAATATTCATTTTTGTTTTTTAAATAAATAAAAGATTTATCGATATTAATGAATATAATAGATAGAATCGACTAGCCGCCGTTTATAATAGAATGTTTCTGTTTCTGTTCGATTATATTCTTTGAGAGAATATCTAAATGAAATTTATATAAAGATATAAGAAGAGATGACGCTAGTAGATGTTCGATTTTTAAGAATGAAATTTATAGACGAGTTTGTTGTAAATAGATGAAATTCTCATATTGTATGTTCTTGAAATTGAACGATATGTTTGTTAAATATTGCAGTACCTCTTCTATTTTTGTGGAAGTATTATAATGTACAAAAATGAGATCTGATGGTATGAATCAATGTAGACTATGATATTTCGTTTGGCTATCAAAATTCACAAATTAATAAGATTTAGTTCTTCTAATATGACAAAAGAACATAAAAGATCAAACCTCTCACCGTCGGCTCCTTATTTGATATATTCAGCAAATCGATCGATGTAGTATAATCGATTATTTATCAAATAATTATGAACCATATATTAACACACGTGCCACTTGTATGTGGACTACCGCATCAAGAATTAAACTAGATGAAAACTCGTCCTACCAATGTGAATACAACAGAAAGAGTGGGTTATACAGTCGTTTCGTAGAAAATACAATGAATTTTTCATACAAACCATGCTAGTTTTCTTTAGCTCTATAGACTGTCATTATATTATATCAATATTGAGAAAAATCGCTTTATCTGTATTGTATGTCATTCAACGTAAGTAGAACGATTTTTTATATAGATACGATAAGAGTTTCCAGTAGTTTCACCTATTTATTTAAACATCATTATTAGAAATTTTCAATAAGTAGTTTCGAGTAGAACAGAAATTTTGATATTTTTGTATTGTATGTCTTCATTTTGATAATTATTATTCAACAAAAGCAAATTAAACATTGAAACACATGAATTTGTAGTGTATCGATATATTGCTCTTGTATTTCACCACATCGACATATCCCAGACTCTTAATGCTCAATGATGTGCTAGCCGTATTTGTAGTAACGATTAATACACTATCAAATGTAAAAACTGATACTTTTAAAACTTCTCTGTTGTCTATGATTATAAAATGATTTTTCTAATAAAAACTTTATTTATATCTCGAAGAAATGAATTTAACCAATCTCAGACAAAGCTGAAACAAAATCAATCATGGTTAATCTATAAATTTGTATATAATTATTCTTCATCGATTGGTATAAGTAGGATTCGATCATTATTTCAAGTATGAATAAACAATTCAGCCAATGTTTTCTATTCTATAAAAAAAATAGACGAAGAGTAACTGTCATGATGTGTTATTATTATGTAGATTGTGCTTCCCTCTATTAATTTTTTAATAAAAACACAGATCTAATTTGATTCTAGTTTAATATTAGATAACAAAAAAACATAATTATATTTAATGAGATGAGTTTATAAATGAAATTTTATTTCTATAGAGTCTTATGTGGAGCAATATTAAGTGTACAACAATACTCATGGCAACACTTGACTTTTTATTGATTTAAAAACAATAATGGGAGCTATTTTAAATACTCTTCCCTTAAGCCAAACCGATAATTTGACAAACATATCACCAAATCGTGCTGATTGGTTAACTGCTCATGCAGATGCAACGGGGCTTGCAGTTGTCGAAGTTGAACGATTATGGAATCGTTTTAAGCAATTAACAGGTTCAAATGAACAGACAAAATTAAATCCTGATCATAATGCATTACCGAATGAATTATCCAATGATATTTTTGTTAAAAATGTAAGTTTGAAAAAAGCATTTTTTTTAGTATTTGGAATAATTAATCCGTGTTCATTAATATTTATTCTAAAATATTAGGAGAAAGAAGGACAAAACGTTTCGAAAGAGTTAATCAAAAATATATTAATATTATTTTTCTTAAATTCACAATAAATAGGAATTTCACTTTGAAATATTATAACTATTTCAACTATGAAAAATGTTCTATGGAAAGTCTTTAAACCAATCTTTTCGATATAATTATAGTTGCTTGATATTAGTCTAGGTATGCATTAAATCAAAATGTTTGTATTTTCAATTAACTTCACAAAGAATTTTAATATTATGTGAATTAATTGAATAATATCCAAACTAAAGTTTGAGTTCAGTACATATCTATTAGTTTTTAACTTGATTATTTTTCTATATTTTATTATTGGATATAGCTTTTAAAACATTTTCCTGTTTCGAAAACAGACCAGCATAGTATTCCATTTGGCTATTTTTTAACTGTTATGCACTGGTTTGATGAAGCTAGTATTCATGATAAACTTGGAGCTTTATATATATATCTCAATAATGGTGAACCAATTGATGCTAATATGATAAGTAAACTTTTAAAACATGTTTATCGAGAAACTAGAGATGTATGTAGTATATTTGAATAATACAAAAAAATAGACTTTATTTATCTTATATATTTGAAGGATGAAATCAAAGCATTATCTCATCAATTTATGCGACAATTACAAGCAAATGAACGTGGTATATATTGGTATATACATGTATATAATAATAAGTTAACTTTTCTTTAGGTCAGCTAAATATGGAACAGTTTATTGCTGGTGTTCAGCGATGTTTTTCACCAGGTGAACTTGAAGAACTTCTTAAATTTGATATTATTCCAGCGCATTTACTTGATGAAGCTAATGCAATATCATCACTTCAATCATCATCAACAAATCTTCGTAATGCATATGATTATGGTACTAATGATCTTGTTAGTGATAGCCAGTTAAGACAAATTGCTACTCAAGCAACACGTAGAAATTGGACAAAATTAGCAGTATCACTTGGTTTTCTTGAATATGATATTGAAGCATTTAAAGCAAAAAATAATAATGATTCAGCAGCAGCAGTATGTATTACGTGATTCATTTAGAAAGAATAGAAATAATCGAAAACGTTTTTTTTTATTTCATAGTTATATGAATTATTACAAGTATGGCATGAACAAGAAGGTGCATTTGCAACAAAAAGACGACTCAAACGTAGTTTAGAACAAGCTGATTTTCCTGAACTTATTCCAATACTTAATTAATAATAAATCAAAAAAATATTTTCATACATGTTTGTTTTTTCTGTAATAAATATTCGAAGAAGTTTTATATCATGTTTATGTAGCAATTGGTTTAAATTGTTTAATTCTAATTGAAAAAATGTTTTTTGTCATCTTTTCATCCAATATCGAAACTATTCTGTTATATTAATAACAGTTTAATAATCAAGATATTCGCTGATATACTAATCAATGATAATATCGATTTTTAATATTAAAATAAATAGGTTTTTTTTATTAGTTTAGTATGTCTATATATTATAACTACAAAATTTTAAGAAAAGAAAATTTAACATGTTTATCCCACACGAATACCTTTCTTTTCAAGTCTACTACGTGCGTCTTGTTGAAGTTGAAATAACTCAGATGCATAGCGTTCAACTTTTTCAAGTAATAATTTTGATTCTTCGCCTGTCTCAATAATAAAATCATATGGTCGATCAGCAGTGGATGCCGGTCGAAATATAGATCGTTCGATAACTCGTGTACTACGCATTGTTGGTACATTGGATTTTTCTTCCATCGATTTTGTAGTGGTCAATGGAACAATTGGGGTGATTGTAGATACTGATGATACAGAACTAGTTCGTTGAGTTGATGTTTGTGACCTTGTTGTTATAGGCATAAATACAACACGTTCGGTCTTCCTTGAGGATGCTGGAGTTATTGCTCGAGATGGTTCAGAAGCAGATTCTAATAAATTATCTATTTCAATAAGAAACTGAGTAAAAATACCCATCGGTAAAGTTAATCCTCGAAAACGGTTACGCAATTCTTCATTTAACTGAGTATGAACACGATGAGGTTTTCTTTGACACATTCGATAAAATTGTAACAATCCTCGACCTGACATTGTATCGCATAATGGCATCATTAAATTCAAATTAAAATCATGTAAAAAATCAAGTATATCTTTCTTGTTCCAAGTAACTATTGGTATTGAACGATATGTTGAATCGCTTGTATTACGCTTTCTATATTCTTCTGGTAAATATTTCACATAATTTGTATTTACGAGTAAAGGTGTTGAGGGTATAGGTGTTAAACCTATTAGAGTTCCTCTTGACTGTGAACGACATGAAACTTGTTGCTCTTTATCAACTAGAATAGGACGAGGACGAGTAGTTGCTAATGAACTTTCATCAGTAGATTTAGATGTTTCATAATTTTGTTTATGAATAACATCAGATGAAAAACGGAGGACATTTGGTTCAGCATTTTTTCGTTTAATTGTTGGTGTCATAGTTGATGTTGTTGTCATGGTTGATGTTGTTGCTGTTTTAGGAACTGATATCTTATTTCTGCAATATTGATTAATTTCTTTAATTAATAATGGACCACTTTTTTTCACATCAGATATATCAATATCAATACATTTATTTTTATCAACCATTGATCGTAACCATTCATCAACTTTGTATTGTTTTTGTATTATTAATGGAACAATTAATCGTTTACTATTATATCCATACATCAATTCACTAAAACAACGATTATCTCTTGCATATGAATCTGATAAACAAACGATCATCATCGTTGATTTATCAATCTGTTCAGCTACTTTCTCCATATCTAATACATAAAAACAGAAATTTTATTATTTATTCAAAACTAATTTACTTTGTCGATGAATAATATCTTGATCAAGCCAAACAGTAAAACCGTCATTAGCTAAGATTCCTTCAATTTTATTAACAATATCTTTGTCTTTCACAGAATATGATATCATTATATCATTTTTCTTTGTTTGTGCATTAGTTTTGGATTTGTTTGCACGATATTCAGATTCTAAATGAGTTAATGAATCAATGAGAATCAAAAAGTCATATTTATTAATCGATAGAAGATTACCTTTACTAAGATTCCAAAGAAGACCATCTATTATTTTTTGTATTTCATCATTTGTTGATTCATTCCATGAGATCGATGGATTAGTTTGTTGATTATTTTCAGATGAAGATTTTTTGATATGTTGTAATGAAAGAATAAATTGTGAATTATGATTTATCTGTTGAGCTATATGTTTATCAAATGATAGTGTCCAAAGAGATTTGAGAATGAATTGTTTTGATAGTCCAGATAGTTTTTGTGAAGATTGTATAAGAAATAATAATGCATTTTGTTTGATAATTTCCTTTTTCACTTGTTCGTATTGTACAAGAGCTTTTTAATAGAATAGAAAAATGAATCGAGAAAATAAGAATAGATATGCTTACATGCTAATGTTTCTGTAAGTTGTATAATATTTCGATTGATATTTTGTGAGCTAGGTGGAGCATCTTGTTTAGTTGCATCCTTAGGATAAATTTCTTTATGAAGTAGATTAAGAGTGGTGTAAATGAGTCTGGATATATTGTCTTGTAATTCTTTGATATCATTTTCATCTACTGTATAAACAAGCATCATATAAGCATTTGAAACAATAGATTCACATGGTGTTGTTACTAATCGTTGAAAAATCCTCAATGCTTTACATTGTTTTATATAATCAAGTGCATCAGGTTCATAAACTAATACACTAAAAACTTGAAGTGCTGCATCAATTAATAATGTTTCAGGATTATTTGGGACTTGTTTTATATTTCTAATTAATTCAGATTCACTTATCAAACGTAAAAGATGATTAATAAATGTTTGCAGTGATTCATTACTTAAATATAATGTAAAATAACTTTCAGCATAGACCAGAACTGTGAGAAGATTATACATCGCATGTTTTACTGAATGATGCCAATATTTAATAGTTTTTATATGCAAATCAATTATGAATACATAACGTGGTAACATTATTTCTAAAATTTTTTCAATAGTATCTTCTATCTGTGGACCTGATATAAAACAAAAGAAGTTTTTCATATACTATTACAAGTGTAAAATTTTATTTACCATTATAAATTGTAAGAAATTGAGGACATTCAACAAGAAATAATTTTTGAGATGATGTTAAATTTGTTGAATTTGGTCTCAAATCTTTAAATATTTGTATATAAGTAGATGATGTTAAACATTTAATTACTGGTTGAAGTAATGGAAGAAATAAATTTTGATGTAAATTTAATGGTAAACGTTCTTGTATGCCATTAAATATATTTAATAAACGTGCTATTTGTCGTATATAAAGTTTACTATCCTTAGCTTTCAATATATGCTCTATTTGATTTAAACAATTTGCTAATGAATTAATAAATGTTAATTCAGTTATCCAATGTAAAATTTTCGAGACATCATTTGTTTGTGAAACTATATGTTCAAGAAGTAGAATACAATTTCGAAGTGCATATGTTGCTAATTGATTTAATTCATGTCTTGTATATAATTCTTGTAGAAGAACTTGTATTGTATTTCGTAGAAGAACGAAAAAGTAATGTGAATAAAGTGGAATTAATGATGCTGGTAAAGCTGAATTTAATGCAAGAACTATTTCATTGAAACAGTGAAAATATATTGCAGAACGTGATACTGTAGATTTCAATTCACGAACAACATCATCTAACATCGCTGCTAATTCTTGTGTATCAATATTTTTTGCTTTACGTCGTAATGTTGAACAATGGGCATTGATAAGTAATGATTGAGTTGCGGAATAGATAGTATGATCTGATAGATTCATTCTTATTTTTTTTCTACAGAAACTTGAAATATTTAGAAAAAAGAATGAGTCTATTTATATACTAACTATGCCAATGATTATATACTTATTCTCATATATATATATATATATATATATTCAAATGATTAATAATTCAACCTTCAAATAAGATAACCTTCATTTATTAAAGATATAGAATCAAGCGTAACGAAGTCTATATGTTCACTTTATTTTATGTATACCGCTTTGTTTTATCTTACAAACATCACTAGCTAACGTCAGTCATTTATCATTACATAGATAATTTATCCGTGATTCTTGCTCGATGACAAGGATGTCTCACACACATTGAATAGTTATAGAAGAGTAAGAAAAAAGGTATATCTTCTATTGGTGTGTGATATATGTTCAGAGACATTATCAACAAAATAAATAAATACAAAAGGTAGTTTTATTCTGTTTCTTCTAATTGATGCATAGATAAAAATCTATATAGAAAGTCATAAGTCATTTATCATCAATGTCTATCTTTTATTTTCTCCTTGTTTGTCTCTTTTTACTCTTATATTGTACTATTTACAGTCCTCGTGTTTATTATGCAGATATACACATGTAAACAATAAATAGTCTTGTGATTTTGATGTCAATTTATTAAGTGTAATCAATAGATCATTTATGAAATATGTATAATGCATTTTTATTGTTAAGGCCGACAAAAAAAAAGAATAGAAGTATTACATAAAACAGGTACAGATAATACATTTATATGTATGCAGTCGTGTGAAAAATTATAGAATTACACTCATTGTTTGATTTCAATCGAATCCTTTTCTTAACTAATATCATTTTTTTTTCTTTCAAATCTATGTATTGGCGATGGATTTGAAAGAGAAAAGTGATATGAGTCAAGAAAAGAATTCAATAGAAGTCGAACGAAGAGACTTTTTCTATACTTTTATAGATGATGCTTTTCATTTTTTATCAGATCCGATATTTTCATAATTATTCTCACTCTTATTTACATATAATTCACTCCATAACTATATATATATACGCACAACCTCATATTGTTATCTTCTAATAAAACTCTCAGTTATAAACTATAACACAAACATTTCAAAATATATAATTATATGAAAACTAACTCCAGCATTCACATACACATCTCAATACACAACGCAATATTTTTTTGTCTTATTTATATTGAAATATGTTTCCAGCAAACTATTCTTTAGAGACAATCGTCTACAAGAATATCAAAAATTAGAAGAAATATTTAACTTGTAGTTGTATAGCCATATCATTGTTCTATTTTTCTAAATCAATGTATTTTGAATACATTTTACACTCTAATTATATTCAAACAGTGTTACCTAGATGATAAATCTACATAATTATTTATTCTAAATCATGTTTAAATTTTTTCTACATGAAAAAACAAACAAAACTATAATTATAATGATTAACATCCGATGTGAAGAATAACAGAATGAAATGATAAATCTGTTCGTACTGACTAACAATTAACAGATCTTTGATGTAGAAATGTGCCATATGCAGATATATGGTTGTTAGTTGACAATTTCCTTTTTTGAAATAGTCATTAAATATAAGTTTAGTAATCATAAAAGAAAACGAGTATGGTATTTGTTGATGTAGAATATAATACAATGCTACTTGGATGTGAAGTAATTATTTAAGTTTTTTTTTCTTTTTTTCAGAATAATATTTGTATTAGGAAAAAAAATAATAGTAGTTAATTATATATTGAAGAAAGTAACATGTAATAATGGTTTTTATTTGTCTGCCTAAACCACGTCAAAATAAGGTAAGAATGAATGATAAATTAAGTTTATGACATTTTATTTTTTCATAAATAAAAAAAAATGAGAGCAAACTCGCAGTCAATGAGACGGCCGAGTGCGATATACTTGAAAAAAAAAGAAATGTAAGAAATATATATTTTTTTCGATGTAAGTAAAGTGGTTACTATTTCTTAAAAGTATCGTTTAAAAGACTTATTTTTATGTATTTTCTGACTTACGAGATTCAATACAGGTTAGTAATAAATGATTTATTATTAGTATGAATCATATAGTTGTGACCAGTAATACTTTTCATCTGTGCTTTTTGTTGTTGTTTTACATTTATACAAAGTAATACTTATAGAAGAATAAACGTAGTACGTTTTTTTAATTTATTAAAATCATAAATTAAATGAAAATGTAATCTTCACATTTATTAAAACATGTATTACATTAAACAAAAACAAAGTGAATTTTTAATATTAGAATAATTAGATTTTTAGTAATTTATTTTTAACTCTATATTAAAACTAAAAAATTTAGCGAAAAGAACTGAGCATATCTACTACTAATGCATGCCGTTCATTTCACGATATTCACGTGCTTGTTGTTGAAGTAAATATAGCTGAGGTGAATAACGTTTAACTTGTTGAAATATGACGCTCGCACGGTCATTACTTTCAACAACTAAATCATAAGGTCGATTAGCACTGGATGCTGGCCGAAAGACAGCTCGTTCAATAACTCGTGAAGTATGAGGTACTCCATTCATTGGTGTACCACTGCTCAATGTACCAGTGGACATCATCGAAAGTTCTGATTGTGTATAATTAGATTTCATCGATAATACTGATGATTGATCTGTTATAGGCATAAATCCAGGATAGTAGCTATCATTTGAGAGTGCGGATGGTAGTACTCGCTTTGAATTAGGTGGAGAAGTTATTAAAGTATCTATTTCAGATAAAAATTGATTAAAAATAGCCATTGGTAAAGTTAGGTTAGGATAATGACCACGTAATTCGCTATTTAGTTGTCTATAAACACGATGAGGTTTTCTTTGACACATTCCATACAATCCTAGCAATGCTCGACCTGACATGGATTCACATAATGGCATCATTAGATGTAATTTAAAATCATATAAAAAATCAAGCACATCGTCATTTTTCCACGTCAGTATTGCTAATGACCGGTATGGCGAATCACTTGTATTACGTTTAGTATATTTTTCAGGTAAATATTTTTGATAATCTTTATTTCCGACTATACTTGATGCCATTGTAAGTGTTAAATCTGTTTGAGTTGATATTGATTCAGATTCTGAAAAGTACTTTTGTTCTTCTTGTTGACGTTGTTGTTGTTGTTCTGATTGTTTATTAAGTAGAACAGAGGTACGACCAGGGAGTTTTGGGGTTGAACTTAGACGTTCTGATTCTTTATTAGGTATAACAGAGTTACGACCAGAGAATCTTGGTGTTGAATTTGGACGTTCTGATTCCTTATAAGGTATAACAGTGGTACGATCAGAGAATCTTATGGTTGAACTTGGGCGTTCCGGTTCCTTATTAGG